>CM068376.1:353229109-353519109 GCA_034769895.1 Magicicada septendecula | reverse complement strand
CATCCTACAAACGTGGCCAAACGGAAGCACTTGCAATCTTTCAGTTTTATCATTTAAAGAGAATATCTTCAGATTCTTCCGGATGTTAACACATATGTTCTCCCGAAACTCCTCCATCCTGTTGCATTATCCTGAATAATAAAAACCAGGTCGACACAAAAACTCTTTTATTAGCTAACTTTGATTATATTCACCTACTTGAAAGAGCGAAGAGAGTTCTCAGTTTTAATTTGACCATTTGGCGTTTGTCCGTCTGTCAATCTGTTTGCGGTAGGTATGTCTCACGATAGCCTAACTTTTCAACGCATCAACGTAAAACTTGGCATACTTTAACCGTACATATCCCTATTCTTGTTTATATTTATGCCCCAAAAATTAGGGGACGGGAGGCAAAAATGCGGGAGCCAAAATTGTAATAAGTCTCAAAATTCCATGTGGGGTATTGAGTTTTAAGTATTTAGTGTCCGTTTTTGAGAATTTTTAATTGGACACCAGGACCCTAACAAGTGGGTAAAAATGTTAATAAAAATGGCAAAAATGAATATGGGTTTATCAAATTAAAAGAAATTTAAGTAAACTCTGAATCTGATGTTAAGGTTTGGAAATTTTAAAATTTTGGGACGCCAGGGCCCAAAAAGTAGGTCAAGATTTTAATAAATCGCAAATGTCAGTGGGGTGTCAAATTAAAGAGTAATTTACAAAAATTTAAATACAGTATACAGTTTTAGAAATTTCAATTTTTTTTACCGCGATGCCCAAAAAAGGAATCAGAAATTTCAAGTACTTATAAAAATCCATCCGGGACTCAAAGTAAGTGGAATTTGACACAAATCCAAATGCTTGAAGTTTTTAAGGCTTATTATATGATTGCTCTAAAATTGTTATTTTGCTAACAACAAATTATAATATAATCGGGATTTTCGTAATTTTTCTGATAACTGAAAAATGTCTAATATCGAAATCGATTTAATAATATAGAAAGTGTACTAATGTAGTCAATATATCTACTTCGTTCAGCGAGTTCTTTAGCTTACTAGCACTACGGTGTTAAATTTTGGGGAAGCTCTCAGTACTCAGTTAAAACCTTTATAAGGCAAAAGTATGCTTTAGGATTAATTACAAACGTGAACAGACGGACAGACAAAATGTAAATCTGTGTATAAAGTTCTGCCTCTGTACACATTCCAAGTAGTAAACGTAATTTGCACTTATACGAACTGCAGTAAATAACACTACACGTAAAGATATTTCCCAAGCGTTGTACCTAATATTTGAAGTGTACGATACGCGACTTGAGGGAGGTGAAAGGGTTAACTTACTTTTGGAAGAAGAATGTTTTTCTATAAACAAGTTTCGTGACTGTTGTGTTAAAATTAAGTAATTTGACGATGTGTTAAAATGAGCACACAACGTAAACTTGACGAAATCGATTTCTTTGCAAAAACAACTAGAAGTTAATCAAGTAATTCTGATTTGTGATCATTTTCCCGAAACGTAAAAACCGAATGACTTTTAATGAGAATTGAATATTCTGAATACATTTTGCCGAATCAAACATCCCGAATACACATGTTCCGGAATTAGTAACCGTAGTGAAACCCCCCCCCCGAAGTTTTGTACAATTTTTGTTGTAATTCCCCGCATTCTGCAAATAATTAAATAATGTCTAAATGTCCCAGAGTAATCCTCATATCAAAATACCACTATCAATTAAAAAACTAATCACAATCACGTACAATCAGGAAAGTCAATCAATGACCGGTATACATCAATGATATAAGACCATACCCAACAGGGTTAAGCAGGTTACTACCAACACCAACAAGGTCTGACGGAGCCTCGGCATGAAATAAAAACTGTGTGTGACCCCATAGAATTATATTGGTTACTTCCGGTTTACAACTTCAGAGTAACAACCCTCGAAATAAAAGGGGCGATTATAACCTTAACAATAACCATCACACTTTTCAATACAATAGTAACACGTTCTACAATTATGCACATTAATACAAACAAAATACAACACCAATAAAAAAAAAATTTAGACACATTCCATCTCGACATTATCACATGTGAGTGTATGTAACATCACCACACCCACCTTGCTCACCAAAAGAATTTTCATTTTCATTTTAATTTTCATATTGCAAGTCCTGTCCAGCACAAATGCAGCCGGGCCATCCTCTGTAAACCCATGGGCAACCATAGACTTTATAAAAAAGAACCACGCTCTGCTACATGGTAATTAATGGTAATTAAAACACCCCCCCCAAGTTTTGTACAATTTTTTTTTTTAGGGGGTTACTTAAAATTTAATAACTAGCCACAAGGACTAGACGGAAGCATAAAATGGCTGGACCCATCTTGACAGGACTTGCAAATAAAACAATCAGTTAACAACCCTTCTTTTTATTGGTGCTCACTCATCTTTATACAGTCAATATAATCAATAAGTAAAATTTTCATGCTACCGGCAATAATTAATTATTCAGTGTTCAATACAGTGTTTAACAATTGACTTCTTGTGTATCTCATATCCGTTCTTAATTTTCATTTTACGAACAAAGATGTAGACTTAGATACATTTAGTACATATCAATAATAATCGCCAATGCTGATAAGAATAAAATAATTCAAGCATAACAGGTGGATCCTTTTAGCACCATTAAAAAAAAATACGTATATCACAAATGTATATCCACCTGACTAGTTCTAACAAAATCTTAATCCTTCTGAACATGAAAATACTGTTTATGTCTTGGCCTTTATACCAATCATTATATGTATGTATACTTTCTGTCTCAATGAGAATTGCTAATAGCAGTAACAACAAAAATTATCAAGTAGTATACAAAGTGGATACGTTTTGACACAGTTAAGACTATAAATTCTGACTTGTAGTTGTAACAAAGTTTCGATCATTATAACAAAGAAAAATACGGTTATGTGTAAGTCTTTACATGTATAACACATACTATATATATCTCATTTTTGTTAATGCATTGACAATACTAATAACAATAGTAATTAATTGAGCAATATAGAAGGTAGGTCCTTTAACACAGTCAATAATAATAACAAATATATATATATATATCCACAGGACTTGTTCTAATTTTGATTCATCAGAATATACAAATACTGTTCAGGTGTATACTTTCTTTGTGAAATGAAAACCGGTGTGGTGTTGCGGACGAGATTTTATAAACGGAATCGGCCCACCTGCACATTTGTAGACTTGGCAATACCCGTTAGATCCTGTGAAGAAAGGTGGGTGAGGTTGATAGTTAGTTCATCATTCCGGCTCGTTTCCTTCTATCCAGCAGTCTTTTGAGGAGCATCTCTAAGCCTGACGGCGATGGGGGAGTGTTCTAGTGTCCAGCTCTGACGATGTGACGGTTGTAGTTGTCATCATCAGGTCATTAACCCCTCTCTTGGCCTGTGCGAGAACCCTAGAACAAATTTCACTTGTAGAAATTTAATATTTAATTTAATGATTTAATTGTATCTAAATATATTGCTCAGTGTAATCATGAAGTTTGAATTCACATTTACGTTCAAATTAACATTTCCACCATTCAAGGCCTTTACATTTATTTACTTTTATTTTTTACTTTTTAGCTTACTTCTTTTATTTTTAATCTTTCAAACAGTTAAGTATAATTACCATGTGCTCGCCCATCTACCGGAAGTAAAATATGAGTCACACACATACAAACTTGCCATGCATTCTCCCCTTAATTAAACAGAATTAAATACGTAACCCCTTATGCATACATAACAGTGAATAAAGAATTGTCCTCACCTAAGACACTCTATAAACATTCTACTCCATATTAGTAGAAGAAACCCTTGCTTGCCACGCCGCCAGACCTCGAAGTGCTCCGTGGAATGATCGAGAAGAAAATGAGAGAAAGACACGGTTTCTTTAAAACACGAGGCTACGGAAAAATAGCCTGTAGCAATCGGTCAGTCAGCTGATTAACCGCCCACTCTATAACATCGCCGCGAGACAGTAGCGGCGCCCTGAATTTCGTTACCGTTCGCCAGCGCGGCATTAACGTAGATAATTACGAACTTTGGCTGTCTTCTGCTACGATGTCACGGCGCGATAATATAAACTCGCCGGGGCAATACCTTTGCAAAGGCACAGTTGAAACGTTCAAATTCAAATTTTGAAAGTAAACAAACATTGACAAAATTTTTTGTGCTAACAAAATTGAAGTAGTAAATTAATAAGGCGCTCATTTCTACTTCTTTTTTTGTCTTTTATAAAAACTGAGTCTTCAATCTAAATCGATGGTAATAAGTTACTTATCAAAAGTTTCGTGTACATAACATCAAAAAACGGCCTTATTGGGATTGTAATAGTTTACGTCAGCCTGAATGTAGTGCAAGAGCAATCACTATTCCACGAGGACAGCAGCGTATCGAGTTGAAAAAAGGCCCGTTACAAACTTCACATAAACATCCACCGAACAGAGAGGAGGACGCAGCCTAAATAATCAATTACAGCTTAAAAAGAGCTGCTGAGGAACATCCGGACAGCTTCCCGCTCGAATTCTTAGAAATCCGTGTCATCTGAGTCAATTACCAGAACGTGAAAATCGAAAAAAGTATGAGACGACAGCGGACTAAAAATATGTCTCCTAATCCCAAATAATTGTCTCACAGTATTGAAATTTAGAAAGTCGGAAAATAAATATTCATGTAGGCCTACTTATTTATATATTATGGTGTACTGACTTTGGAAAAATAGATTCGGGATTTTCAAATTCGGGATATTCAATTTCCGCAAAATATATGTTCGGGAAAATGTCCGGAAACGAGTAACTCTATTCAATTCTACTTAGTATTATTACACATTGACCAGTGTCCAGTTCAATGTACCACAGTATCCGACCACTACTGATTATAAGGTGGGGAGGGGGACATTATCGCCACTTAACACCATTTGCATTTTCGCCTATTCAAATGTCTTGTCTCCTCCATTATATTTTCCATATTTCGTTAGCGATATCACCTACGATAAATCCGCGCTCGCGTCACTGCTCTCGAATCTTCTCTTCAATGCCTGTTTCTTTGTTTTAGTGGATGTGATTCGTAACTACGTAAATCTTTCTACCGTTTAGAATCATATCTTTTTTCATAATTTTTAGTACATAGAGTAGTTTGCAACATCAGCCTTTCTTACCTTCATTTCACCTTTAAATTTCAACATAACCAGAGCGTTTTTAATTTTCCATTCAAAACTGTATTTTTATTTAATATTTTATTTAAATTGTGTGATTAATATGTTTAATGCTGCCGCGAACCGTTTTATATAAGCAAAATTTCAGTCGTCAGTTGTTATTGCAGACATTCTATGTTAAATAGGTTACATTTGCAGAATTTAATAGGTTAAATTCGATCGCAAAGTGGCGATATATTGTAGAAAGACGATGTAAATAACACACCTTATGATATATTAGGATTAGATTCAGTAAGTATACGTTTTACAACAAAAAATTAATGTGTATGACCAAAATTTTAAATAGCTACAGCGAATGGGAAAATAAATGTGGAAAGTGTTATTTGATTATTTAGGAACATACGGGCAGTAGGAATGACACTACACTACTATAATCCATGTACAAATGTCTGGGAACGTGACAAATGGTAAACATTGGCATCATCACGTTAGGAATGTTTCGGAAACAAGGTGACATCGGTCTCTCAGCATCAGATAACAGCCACGGCAATTCATCTCCTGCAAGATCGACCATTGTGTTATGATGTCGTTAGCCGAATGACTGATTCAAGTTTTTACGGTACATGAAAGGTATCGACCGAACGTCTCAAGCAGTTACGCGACGATATATCGCGTCCCACT
The DNA here is from genome assembly GCA_034769895.1 of Magicicada septendecula. Classification (NCBI taxonomy): domain Eukaryota; kingdom Metazoa; phylum Arthropoda; class Insecta; order Hemiptera; family Cicadidae; genus Magicicada; species Magicicada septendecula. The sequence goes on along the minus strand of CM068376.1, from coordinate 353,513,237 downwards.
TTGCGACTTCGCAGTCCGAAGTCCCGGCCGGCGCGTGTTTGATTCCCAGCTACGGCATTTGATCGTTCGCCGAGGTTAAGCGCAGAAAATTTGTGTCCCCGACATGAGAACTGACTGTAATGAATATAATTTCAGTTTAAGGACAAAAACGAAAATGCTACACGAAAAAACACCCATACAGGCGCCTGCCTATATTTTATAAAAAGATGACTAATTTCTTTTGCAACTATTAACATTATTGTGTCAAGATGTGTGTATCACAAGAATTTTCAGTCCAAGCAGCAGGCGTACTTTACATATTTTGTACAATTCCATGAAACTCACGAGTTACGATAACTTATGTAGGATGTATATTTATTTATTTTATTACGTTTCTACGGAATAAACTTTATTTTATTAAAAGAGTGAAGTGGTTTATCAGCTTTAACTTGACCACTTGGCATTTCTATGTCTGTCTATCTATCTGTCTGTTTAGGTTATGTAATAACTATTGGATAACTAATAACAATGGTAACTACTGAACGCACCAACCGATTTTCGTAAAACTTGGCATGCGTATCCACACGTTAACCCTACAGAACGCTATAGTTTTTGAGATTGATCCCCTAAAAATGGGGGACGAGATGCACAAATGCGAGGGGTCAAAATTGTGAAAAAATCGCAAAAGTCCGTGTGGCGTATCAAATTAAAGGGAATTTTCACAAAAATTTAAATACAATGTTAATTTTTGAAAAGTTTATAAATTTCTAGACGTCAGGGCCTAAAAGTGGGTGAAAATTTTGATAAAATCGTAAAAAATTCATATGGAGTATCAAGTTAAAGAGAATTTTAACTAAAACCTGAATGTAATGTTGGAAAGCTCGAAGTTTCGGGACTCTAAGGGCCCAATGAAGAGATCAAAACCCACCGGAGGCCTTAAAAATGTTCGACAAAGTGATGGAAGGCCGAACTGAAGAATGATGAAGGCCCTTACATGGGTGACCGAAACATTTGGAAAATGACATATGAAAGCAATCGACGACGACCCAATAGCCCGGACAACGACTCCGGTGACGATGACAAACCTCTCCACTGCCTTCTCCTTCCCACTGAAAACTTTCCTCACCTGTCCACCGAATTCTATTGCCTGAAAATTCTCTCCGGCTCTTCAAAGCAGCTATTGGAAAATAAACACAATAAATTCCGAACTATTGAATTGGTTTGTATTTAAATTTATAACCATAATAACAAACAAAATACACCTAACTTTTAAGTTTGCACAGGCCTATTTCTAATACGTTTTACGTGTGTGTGTGTGTGTGTGTGTGTGTGTGTGTGTGTGTGTGTGTGTGTGTGTGTGTGTGTGTGTGTGTGTGTGTGTGTGTGTGTGTGTGTGTGTGTGTGTGTGTGTGTGTGTGTGTGTGTGTGTGTGTGTGTGTGTGTGTGTGTGTGTGTGTGTGTGTGTGTGTGTGTGTGTGTGTGTGTGTGTGTGTGTGTGTGTGTGTGTGTGTGTGTGTGTGTGTGTGTGTGATAACTTTTCCTCAAGATGTTTTTTCCATTATTTGGAACATGTTTCGGGAAGCTTATGGAAGCTTATTTTTCCCATCCTCAGCCTTCTTAATTTTGAAGTTGGTTTTTGGTATTTTAAACTGGTATTATTGTGTGTGATTGTGGTGTATATATTAGTATTTTGTGTATTTTCTATGTTGAGTGCTTTGAAAATTGTGTCATGTTTTGTATTGATTTGTATTTGTTCAGGTATTAATTTGTTTTGTGTTTGTATATTTGTAAATTTTCCCAAGTGTTTTGTGTTCATTATGGTGTCTTTGTGTGTACATTTGGGAAAATTTACAAATATACAAACACAAAACAAACTAATACCTATTAGTAATATAAAATATATTACATATGCATTAAGAAATGGACTGTAGGAAAAAGTGTTTGAACACACACACATAATATATATTATAGGCCTACATATTATATATATATATATATATATATTGCATGCAACAGAACACAGGATGGAAGTTCATATAATAGGGATACTAATCCTATAACACATTTTCTGACGGCCATAGACATGTTGAAAGTTGATTTTGTTCTTTTCTTTGTAAAGTAGTCATTCGCTTTGAACCAAGTTATGTTTAAAAAGGTATGTTATGTCAAAATGTTCATAATTTTATACGCTTTTATGTCATGTGAAATAATTGTGTGTAAGTGCGCGGGTGCGCGGGTGATTTACATTTTATTTAATACTTCGTTGAAAAAACGAATAACATTTTGTTCTGAAAATTGGACATGGTATTCTCATGGTTATAAGCTACATTTTCCATATACTCAATTCTCCACAACTATAATTTTTGTTTTTTTTTTTAATGAAATAATTTCTTCTTTTATTTTCGTTATTTCCTAGAAAGTAATAAAATTTGCAGAATCGGACAGAGTTTCAGCCTGATGTCTGGCTATCACTAAGAAAATCTATGACGTTGCTAGATTTTCCACCAATCAAAAGATCTAAAATTTAATTGAAACGGTCGCTTTCAGCGGACGGACCGTTCAGTTTGTTTCGAAGTCTTGCCACAGAAAGATGTATCCTACTCGCTGTCACGAGATTTTCGTGACAAGACAAGTCGATTTCCATAAGACTTAGAAGTTGGTTCACGGTACGAGTTCTTCGTAACCATTGCCATTATAGAACTCCAACAATATTTAAATAGATAAATTTCTTGTGCTTTTTCGCGTAGAGTGGAAGATTTCCGGACTAGGGCAGATTATCTACCGAGATATTTTGAGAGTTAACGCGAGAACACTTCAAGAAGCCGGATTTGTGTAAGCTTAATACACGATCTATTTTTACCAGTTTTGATCCCTGAGATTAAGAGTATTCAAGTTATAAACAGTAACAGTTTCATATCGCAGTGCGTGCGTACGCCGCGACGTAGATATTCAGCGTTAGTGATCTTCGGTCGGTCGACGTGCAGAGTCGCAGCGGTGCAGACGAGCAGCGTCCGGAGCGCCTGGTGTCTACGGAACAGTTGTAATTCTACGAACAAGTAACTTATATGTAAAACACGCTAATAGACTCATTTATTGAAAGACAATTCTTTATTAAACAGTTTTTTATTATAAAGCCATAAGACAATAGTAATGTTTAATGTGTTAATGAATAAAATTTTCGTACCTCCAGATATAGACCCTGTTGTAATACTTTCAATGTAATCTATCTATGCAATTTTAATTTGTATCGTTGTAATATATATATATATATATATATATATATATATTTATATTAATACATATGTTACGACGGCCAAACTGATCGTCGCATGGTACAGTGGAAAACAAAATACAAGACACCAATTACGTCGCTAATCACCAGCTTTAATTATCACAATTAAACAGTTTGTAATCAAGAAAATAGTCTTTCACAATAAATCAAATAAAAATTGTTCACACGCAATACAAATGTTAAATGATATAAAACACAATTGTATTACAATAGTCTCGCACAATTATAAAACACGTAATACTTCTCCACAATACCTCAACCGCACTGCGTAAATCGCCTCTTAAACGCACTGTGTGATCGTCCGACAATAACTGAACTGAGCGTCCCTGAGTACTTGTATTTATACCCCGCTGAGGTTCCAGAATATTCGCTAGTGCACGTCAATAATGCTACTAGAAAACACCAGAACATAATTGGTTGCGGCCTTACACACAGCAGGGGCTGACCGGTGAGTCCGGAACAACTTCGCAAAACCTGTCGAGAATCACGTACGGATTCACGTAGATTGTTCTGTCATGTCGTAACAATATATATAATGAAAGGTTGTTGGTAATACAGCTTGCAAACTTTCTGAAACCGGTACAAATTTGCAAGGGGCGTTAACAGATATTAATTTTGTATAATTATTAAGGATACCGAGTTTTAGTTTTGAATAAATTGTTCATAATTTGATGCCCCACATTTTTCTTAACATTTTTACTTCACTTTTTGGCCAACATTACATTCGGATTTGCATTCAAATTCCCTTCAGTCTGATACCCGACAAGGGGTTTTTTAACTTTTTTTTCAAATTTTTGATTTTTTTTAATTCAACAGCTTTTGAAATTTCTAATCCGAAATTTATATTTACGCTCTTGTAAAAATTCTCTTTTATTCTATACGCCACATGGATTTCTCCAACTTTTTGAAAATGTTGCCTCTTATTTTTAGAGGCGTTAATCTCAAAAGCAACAGGGCTCTACGGGATAATAGAGAACACATTTTACGATGCATTCAAGAGTTGTCGTGAGACACACTCTAAACAGACAAGTGCCAAATGGTCGAGATAAAATTGTAAACTCTCTTCGCAAAGGAAGCCACATAAATATTTCACGGTAGATTATCCACAAATTATATTATATCGCGGTAGGCTCTACCCACTGAATTGCCAGGGAGTAGGAGTGACCTAAGCTTACACCGTACCACAAAACGCAATGATTCGAATTATTTCAAAAAAAATAAATAAAATTTAGAACACAAAATTTACAACTTGGCCAGTTTTTAAAAGTTCAGAATTCTTTCTAAAGGCGTCTGTATGTTTCTAAAGTTTTTAGGCTTTTTTGTATTAGAAATTGTAATAAATGTAAATTTAATATAAAAACTATGAATTTCGGAAAATCCTGTTCCGCGGTCGAAACTAATTCAACATCTACTGTTTTACAGTAGCGGTATTGTGAAATCTTTGATTGGTTTCAGTTCAAAATATTGTTTCCACATTACAGAAGAATCTACGTGTTTCTCGAATGTTCCAGAGGAATCCGGCTGTAATGTTGTGTGCGAACGTGATTTCAACATCCGTTCGCGAGATTTTTCTAGACGTCGCCAGCCGCGCGCACTGTGTCAAGGCCGCAATTAATTACGTCCTAGTGTAGCGCTGATGCGTAGTATGTGGAATGTTCTGGTGTATGAGCGGGGTATAAATACAAGGTGTCACCGACCTTATTTCAGTTATTGCAGACGATTTACACACTGCGGGTCGAAGTAATGTGGCGAAGTGTTATGTGTTTTATAATTGTGCGGGACAATTGTATTATAATTGTGTTTTATATTAGTTGACATTTTTATTGCGTGTGAACAATTTTTATCTGATTTGTTTTAAGAGACTGTCTTGTTGGTTACAAACTGTTTGTGATAATTAAAGCTGGTGATTAGTGACTTAATTGGTGTCTTGTATTTTGTTTTCCACTGTACCACATGACGATCAGTGATACCGTCATAACAGTGGTGTCAGAAGTGGGATAAAACCGTTAACAGTGGAAACAGAGGACCACTTTGTACAAGACTAATGTAATTTGTAATTAATCTGTAAACATGGATGCTAGTCGGATGATGGAAGCTTTCCAAACGCTGTTGCGGCCTTGACACAGTGCGCGCGGCTAGCGACGTCTAGAAAAATCTCGCGAACGCATGTTGAAATCACGTACGCACACAACAATACAGCCGGATGCCTCTGGAACATTCGAGAAACATGTAGATTGTTCTGTAATGTCGTAACGCTATTGAACAAATGTTTTAAATTGTTCAATAAACTAATTCTCTTTTATTCAATGCGGCTTACAACTTGGCGTTTTTCATAAGGTTTTTGTATTTTGCATTAATAAATTTAATTAATTTTAGCATTACTTGTCAAGCAGCAAGCGGACTCACGTGTATTCAAGTCTGTGAAAGAAGCCCCAATACTTATAATTTCTAAGGGGCTTATCATATATTTGTTATAAATCTTCTTTTGTAATGATGTAATGATGAAGAAAAATATTATTATTATTTTTATTATTAAAAATTATGCAAAAAATTCTGTAAACGGTCTGTTGCAAATTGTATGCCGCTGAACCTGAACAAGACAGTGGTCATGACCTTTTCCTGGAAGACAATGTTAATGAAATATGACCACTATATTGCTGGTAGTAGTATGCGCCTTGTAAATTCGGTTTACATTATTACTTTTTATGAACCATATAGATATAATAACTTCTAAAGTAAGGAGGAAGATAGGACGGCTTCTGTGGGCGAGTCGTCATTTCCAGTCAGCTAACACCATCCTGCGGCTAAATCATTGTTCGACCGATTCTACAATACTGTTCCATGATTTGGGGGTATGCGAGGGACGACACAGATCAGAAGATTGAGGCGGTCCAAAAAAAGAGATTTTTCTTATCTACAATATCGTGGCATCAGACAGCGATTTTCTTCATACGACGCCAATTGTGAACATTGAGTCATTATGACCCTTAAAATTTAAAGAACACTACAAAATATGTTATTTATGTATGATAGTATTCACGGCCTTATTAAGGTAGTTGTCTCGAGGATCGGTTATGGAGTCCTTACATAAGGCAAAGAAGGCATGTCTTGTTCAGGTACTTGCGGTAGAGTGTGCTGGCCCCATCGAAATGACAAACAGAGCTTTTGACAGTGAAGATGTTGACTGTTTCAATCAGAATATTAATGTATTTAGGAAGAATGCTATGAAGATACTGGAGTGAGACTTTGATCACTACATCCAATAATTTTAGAATGGTCTGTACGTGTATAAATTCATGTTACTTGTTTGTTTTACATATGTGTAGTATAATTATATTTCTTCTGTTATATATCAACGTTCCCTCTGAAATACGTCCCAGTTACGTAGCGTGCATATACAAAGGCATTCATACCGTTCTATGCACTCTCTTCACATCAGAATACAGTCGTTTTGTTTACCTTTTACACAGAAATCTTCAAGCAGGTTGGGATGGCTATAAGGGGAGATGTGGAGGCCATAAAAAAGGAGATAGAAAGGCTACCTAACGCGCACAATAGTTACTTAAAGTAATATAATTTGGCAGAAATGTTAATAAAATTCCAAAAAATACAAATTTTTAATTCTTTGTTACGTAATTAATTCTATAGAACTAACAACAGTTGTTTAGGTAAACGCTTTACGGTGTAAAATTAAACTTAATGAAACCATAGATTTTATCAACGCCATTTTAAGCGCGGTAGACAACTTTGTGGGGTAGGTAATTTGGTGAGTATTAAAAATACAGAAAATTTGTTTGATTTTGTTAAATCTTTATAGACACCAAACAATACTCTTATGGTTAGAAAGTATATTCTGGAGGACAGACCAAAATTTTGATATTTAGAATTAATATTAGGCAATTACCTGTATTATCTTCCGTCTTGTGACTTCTTTAGTTTTTTCCTTAAAACAACGCGTTTCGAGAATAAATTCTCATCATCAGGTTTAAAAAACTATAAAAACATCAAATTCACCCAAAAGGGGTCGCCAACTATTTAAAATACACAAACACAAAAACACCACACATAATTAAACACCGACACAGTCACGGCACAGTCCGATGCGCATCGTCTCGCTGCCAACGACCAACCAAACAAAATGAATCAAAATTTTGAATTTAAAAAAATTTTAAAGTAATTATGAACGTTAATTATTGCACAATTTTTTATAACTCGGTCGGTTCAAGATTTGCTCCTCAAACTGTCGTGTAACCAAAACTGTCATAATAACTAGGCGTTTTGTAATTCGAAGTACTTGAAAAACGAAAATTATATACCCAGCCTCCAGCCCAGCTCATAATTATATACCCAGCGTCTAGCCCAGCTCATAATTATATACCCAGCCTCCAGCCCAGCTCATAATTATATACCCAGCGTCTAGCCCAGCTCATAATTATATACACAGCCTCTAGCCCAGCTCATAATTATATACCCAGCCTCCAGCCCAGCTCATAATTATATACCCAGCGTCTAGCCCAGCTCATAATTATATACCCAGCCTCCAGCCCAGCTCATAATTATATACCCAGCCTCTAGCCCAGCTCATAATTATATACCCAGCCTCCAGCCCAGCTCATAATTATATACCCAGCCTCTAGCCCAGCTCATAATTATATACCCAGCCTCTAGCCCAGCTCATAATTATCACACTGCCTGTACGTTTTGTCATCATCATTTGATTTATTTCGTGATTTTTGTTCCATCAGTAAAAAACTATCAAGTAATACTATCCGACGACAAAGCTAAACAAAGTAGGTAGGTCACCTGACCAATGTTTTAAACGTTTCTGACGACACAATCTTTGCTCTGATTGGAATTGTACTCTGCGAAGGTATAGCCCTATTTTCTATGTAGATGTGTCGAGCTTATAATCCGCGCATGTTTCCTCCAGGAAATCTCTGTGGCCCGTCTTCTTTATCCTGGATAACGAACAAACAGTCCATATCATCAACAAACAAAAACCAGTCCCAACGTCCCAAATAGACATCGTCCCAACGTCGAATAGATATCTTCGAGTGATGTCTTCAGTGCTACACCCCTGAAACTGTAACAATACGTTCCGACGTAGTACCGACCCAGCAGTGGTCCAAATTATATTCCGACCACACGGGACTTTATTAAGCTACCAGTTCCGCGCGCTGACGTCGTGGACACGATACAATATCTCAAGTTAAATTTTGAGCAATCAAATACGACACTGCGTTGCCGGCGCCTAAGCCCGTTCCCGCTGTAAACTTGGCCACGTCAAGTTTGTAAATTTTTTCTAATTTTATAGGATACCTAACCAGACGTGTTGAACAGTTGAGACAACATTTACATAACAATAATTTAGCTACACACGTGCTAAATTACAATCACACGGCGCTGAAACCGTTCAGTAATTGTTACAAATATTATTACTGAATTCTACTGTGGAATGTTTATCCAGATCTACGTACGACAAGGAAGTGATGTGGTAAAGAAAAAATTTAATTCTTTTTCTTATAAACTAGTATGCTGCCTGAGCTACAGAACTCGTTCACTATTTGGAACGAAGTAGATTTATTATTATATAAATTTTGGATATTAGATAATTTTTTAATTATGGGAAAAACTACAAAAATCCCGATTTTTGTAGACTCTAAAAATTATAGAGCACACAATCATACAATAAACACTAAAAATTAGAAACACTCGGGGTTAAAATTACGATTCGGGGTTTACAATTATAGGTCTGACACCCTGCTGGAATTTCAAAATTTTATTAAATTTTTAATCTTTTCTTTTTGAGCCCTTGGTACCCAAATTTTGTTATTTTCCAAAACTTAACACTACATTCAGATGTTAGTTACAATTTTATTTAATTTTTATAACCCACATGGGCTTTTGCGATTTTTTCACAATTTTGGTCCCCTACATTTTTGTCTCCGACCCACTTATTTTTAGAGGGATCAATCTCAAAATCAATGGAATACTGTAGGACAAAAGTATGGAAACGAGTTCAAAGTTTTACAGAAATCGGTTCTAAAGTTATCATGAGACATACCCCAAACAGATAGACAGACAGACAAATGGCAAATGGTTGAACCAACACTGAGAACTCGCTTCGCTCGATCAGTGAACAGTCTACAATGCAAGAACACTATAACAATATATACGTTTACGTACGTCTATACGTTGGCATAGGTATTGTAGAATACTATATAAATATGGAAGTATAAAGTTGTATTTAAAATAATAACAGTGATAATAATCGAATATCTGCACTCTGACTACCCTTATGAGGGTACGAACCGCAGTGTGGTCGATAACCAATCCAACTTTAGACCTTCTCGTCCTTCTCAGTAATACTAACGACAACGTCGTCAAAGCAGTCTAGGTCAGCCGTTCAACATACAGTGTAGCCAGCAATACATTTCACCCGTCCATTATTCCAGGTAGGCCTATTCATTTTCACAAGCTAAATTGATCTGGGGTATGATTTTGTGGTGCGCGCGAAAATCGACCCGGGGCCTTGAAATTAGTGGCAAAGTGCCATACGCACTGTTCTGCTGAGCCCTCATAATAATAATAATAACAACAACAACAACAACAACAATACTTTTACAACTCTCGATTACAAAATCCGACTGGAAACCTTAGTCCCAAAACTGCAACATAGAGGCTACTCCGCCTACGAACTGTTGTACGGCCTACTGACTATAGCCACATCGGGAACAGGCAGATAGCTATAAGAGGTGACAAAATATTTTTCATAGATAGGGGACATAGGGGAACATAAGCATAGAGGGAGGGCTAGATATTTACATATTTTTCTTTAACCATTTCTCTTTACTCAAAACTTAAGTGCAAAAGTCAAATAGTACTACTTTTTAAATAATATACTATTTCAATTTAATAAACTTTGATTGAAGGAAATATACTGTAAATAAAACGGAAAGTAAATTCCAGTTCCCGCCCTAAATTCTGCTATTAAAAAAATTATGAATCGAAAACTGATAATAAACGTAAATATTTACAAAATCTGTATAATATTTACCCTTATTTCTTCCGTCGTGTGACTTCGTTTTGCGTTTTGATTTGATTTTACGCGTTTCGAGACATATGTCTCGTCATCAGAAATAAATAAAATAAAAATTCACTCTTGCGAGCTCGTTACATATTAAAATACAAATATTCGAAAACGATTACACACATATTTACTTGAGTGCGCACTCGAGTCGGACCGATCGGACACCTTCGAATATTTGTATTTTAATATGCAACGACCTCGCAAGAGTGAATTTTTATTTTATTTATTTCTGATGACGAGACATATGTCTCGAAATGCGTAAAATCAAATCAAAACGCAAAACGAAGTCACACGACGGAAGAAATAAGGTAAGTATTATACAGATTTTGTCAGTAAGTGACTTGGATACCATTTCAAACATGTCTTTCAAGTAAATATTTAAACAAAATTATTAAACACACGTACACATATTAGAGCTGGCAAAATTCTAGAGCGAGCGACGCACCTCCTCCCCCCCCCCCCAGGACATACTTAAAGATATGTCGTGACAAAACTAATTTGAAGGAAGGCCGTCCGAATGCCTTACGTATCCCGGCATCTTCAACACGTTTACGCCCTAAACAGCATTTTGTAATTTTAATTTAGGCAACAACTTTAGGTGACAACACTTTGAACTGTTGTCAGCGAAAATTATGCTAAATCAAAATATAAAATTAAAAAAAAAAGAGGATTTCATTTGGTTTTTGTAAAGTTTAAATTAATTGTGTATTATTATTTCTATTATTTGTTTGAACCTTACACCAAAACGCTCACCCCTCTCTCTCTCTCTCTCTCTCTCTCTCTCTCTCTCTCTCTCTCTCTCTCTCTCTCTCTCTCTCTCTCTCCCACACACACACACACAGAATTTGTGTATGTAACAGACCAACAGTTGAGTTAAGTGGTAAGTCTTAAATATTCAAACAAAAACAGAATCCCAACTGCAGAAAAGTCCACGCACAATATTATATAAGGAAAAAATAGAACAAAAGATTCATTTTCAGCATCACATTACATACAGTAATAAAATAATAGCTTAATATAGTGATTGATTGTAATGCAATTACGTATCATATATTATAAAGTAACGTCTGTTTGTTTCACTGGTACAGGGCGTATAGAAGTCAACGTAACATTACTTAATATTTTTAACAGACACCTTTAATAACTTCATTAAATCTACTGAGATATGAAATTTTAGAAATAAAAGCCACAAGTTGTTGTCAAATCACAAACTAGTTCAGTGGCACTCTCCACCGTTCTCAGCCTAGACTCTATGTGGCTTAAATTTTGGTACAGTTTAGTGGCACAAAAATGTATACACATAAGACAACATTAATTAAAACAGCAGATTTAAAAATAATATAAACTAAATTCATTATTCACCACATTAAATATTAGTCTGTGAATTAAAATGCAACAATTTAGTATTTGTTTCATTAAAACTGATTAAGTGATTCAGAAGTTACAGAAGTTTAAATATATTTTTACTACTAAGCTCCCTAAGCTGCAGAACTCACTCACTATTTTGAACAAAGTACATTAATTTTTTTTTTTTTCTTTTCTTTTATAGAATTGCTAAACTGCTATAATTGTTTTTATTATTTAGACAAAGCTTTTCGTCATTACTGACATCTTCAGGTCTTAAACAATTGTTGTTTAAGACCTGAAGATGTCAGTAATGACGAAAAGCTTTGTCTAAATAATAAAAACAATTATAGCAGTTTAGCAATTCTATAAAAGAAAAGTAAGGATGGCTGCTAATTTAAACAATACGAAGAATAAAGTACATTAAGTAATGGATAAATTTTGGTATTAGATAATTTTTTAATTATCCAATAATTGGTAGGGGAATTACGAATATCCTAATTACCCTACTATTTTTGTTAGTAAAATAACAATTTTAGAGAAATCACAAAATAAACGATAAACATTCAGACCGGTCGGATTTGTGTTAAATTCGTTTTAGTCTAATAACCGGCTGAATTTTTAAAATTTTTTTTAAATTTTGAACACATTTTATGGCTCTGAGATCAAAGAATTTTTAAATCTCCAAAACTGTACACTATATTCAGATTTCGGTAAAAATTCCCTTTAATTTGATATCTTACATGGAATTTGTAATTTTATCAAACTTTTACCCCACTTTTTAAGCCCTGGCGTCCCAGAATTTAAAATGTTTTAAAAATTAACACTACATTCAGATTTTAGTGAAAATTCCTTTTAATTTGATAGGTCACATGAATTTTTGCAATGTTGTCGAAATTTTCACCCACCCACTTTCTGGTCCCTGGCGACCTAAAATTTTGGAATTTTAAAAAATTAACACTAAATTCATATTTTGGTCAAAATTCGTTTTTATTCGATACCGCACGTGGGCTTCTAATTTTGACCACTCACATTTTGGCTTCAGCCCCCCTATTTCTAAGAAATTATGGACACGCGTGCCAAGATTTACGAAAATCGCTTGATGTGTTCAAAAGTTATGTGAGACATACCCCAAACAGATAGACAGACAAATGCCAAACGGCCGAGACAAAACTGAGACCTCGCTTCGCTCTTTCAATTTAAAATTCAATATGGTTGCGTCCTTGTACAATCAAAACTGTTCAATCGATTTAAATGAACCAAAGCACAAACGATTCGGTTTTTTCTTACATCATGCTACAATAAGTAAATTCAAAATAGCGGACCACGAAATAAACATTTTCAGATAGGTATAATTGGTATGTAAACTATAATAACATCGTCCTGCGCTCACCAGTTTGATTTTTTTAAATACACTATTATATAGCGTCATTTTGACGTTTGTTACATTAAAATTGATCCACTAATAGGCCTACAGCGGCGATTGCGACTGGGTGACTTTCGGAAATTAATCACTCCACCAAGCACAAACTTTCTTGTCAAAAACATTACTCACCTTTGCAAAGTAGGCTACATCGGATCTAGAAATTGTCGATACCGTATGAAGACGTCCCTTACGGTACATAATTGAAACATATTTACCATTGGCAGTGCCTCAAGAGGTGGTTGTTTTGTAAATCCTGGTGTGTTCTTGTCCACATCATAATTATGGGGCTTTTAATTGGCACATTCTGCAGAGAACATGTACCGGTACGTTAGTCGCACACAAAAACATGATCGGAAAAGTAAAAGATAAAGTGAAAAAGAGATAAGAAATAAGAGTGAGGAACGAAGACCATATAAATTTCGTTAGATAAGAGACTAGTTTTGAATATAATCACTAATAGATAAATGCAAACACACACATTAACACTGTTCAGTATCGTAGCCTTTTGGTTACGGACAAGTCAAGGGAGACTTCGAATTTGTGTGTGTGCGCGGTTTGACAGCGATTATTTCCACGCTAAAATATAATCCTGTTTAAATTTATCATACTTAAATAAACAAGTATGAAGAGAGACAGAAAGAGAGAGAGAGACAGAGACAGGGCGAGCGTCAAATATTGCACCAAATAATGATATAAAATATGTAGGCACAATAACAGAACTCGTATACTAAACAATGCACGCTGAAAAATAAAAATATACTTGTATGTGAGTATAAAGATTGATCGGATGGAAAGTGATCATATGCCATTAGCAAAGTGACGTCTTCATACTTCAAGCGGGAATTAATTATCAAGCTGAAGAAGGTTGGTATGCGTTATTTTGGCTGGTGCCACCGCGGCGGGGCCACTTTACCGAACCACCCGCTGTTCATATTTTCTCCTTCATTTGTTTTAAGGCTTTTTTTTCTTTCTTTACTCTGGGCGGCGCGTCCCGAGTCCGCGTTTAAAATATAGAGAAGCCCCCCTCGTGGCAGCTACATTGGAGACGAAGGGTAATCATTTTGTACATTTAAAGAAAAAAAAGAAACAGCAGAGAATTGTAGAATGCAAAAGAATAAAGAAGAGACACTGGTATCGGAGATAAATAAAACAGAATGATTCATAATATGCGCTCGCTGTGCATCATTAATTACACTTGACGAACTGTAAGCCTTTCTGAAACTAATAATTCAAAAATAAAAACAATGCAGTACCGCAATTTTTTCCGATCGTTGCTACTTAAAATGAACTTCGTATGAAGTATGGACGAAAGCAAAGGGAAATAAATATTTATTACCTGAACAGACTAATGCTCCGTTTACGAACGTCTGTTAATTTTCTTCCTAACGGTCCGTTTGTTAACTGGCGAAATAAATTTTAAAGGTCATTTTGTTAATAACCGTTTCACCAACGCTCGTTTGGGCCCTGTTAGTAAAACACTCTTATTAACACAACTATGCTACAGTGATAAGTGTGGATTTTGCTTCAGATAGGTCGAAAAATTAAAATAACTTGTAAACTATCAGTAGGGTGGCGTCAGTTTCATAATTATCTGTTTATCAATAGTATTTGTATATTTTATATTTTATTCTGCTGTTTGCTTCGTTCCTGTTTTGAGGATAATCCAGTGTGACACCAATTCTTCAATAATTTTGAGAGTAATTTTTTTTATGCCTATTAGCTTTCTATAAATTCTGACTCATTCAAATCATAAAAACCGGTAGTCCTATTTCTATACTGCTGACATTTGTATTTCGTCTAAGAAATTAATTTTTTAATACCAATATTATTTAAGGGTACAAATTTTCTTTCTGTTCCATTTTTGTTTGTCATAATAGCTTATATTATACCTACGTATACGCAATAATTGAAAATAAAATAAATTGTTTAATGAAAGAACAGAAAACAGATAAAACAAATTTTCTGATCATAGAAATCAAACACATATGCTCATGTATAGGCCTATTTTATTTATGTTAGACGAACGACTACTTCACGGAAAACAAGGTAGGCCTACATAAGTGACACCAAACTTAATTTTAAGGGTGCTCTCGTTGATTTAACGACCCGTTAGTTACCTAACAGGCCAAATATTTCCCGTTAAGTTAACTGACGATTTTAACGGCCGATATCTTTAACTGAGCTTCGTAAAAACAGGTTATCTCCCGTTAAATCCTTAAAGGGTTATTTATCGGCAGTTAATTTCTTAACAGAGATTGGTGAAACGATGCATAATGTTTATAAAATTTGTTATTTGCTTTCCTGTCACCGTTAATGCGTGATGTTATCCATTTATTTATACCTTTTACGGAACCAGCAAAAAAGAATTAAATTTAAATTCGTGTACACGTAAAAGCCACACAAATAGCAACATTCGTACATGAATGTGAAAACAACAATAGCCTAATAAATATAAGAAAGATTCGACAGATGCAGCGGGAGAATTTTGTGGCAAGCATGCAACTTAATAAACTTTTTTTTATTTATTTTTTTTATTCTTTTTAAATTTTCGACGTATAGGAACTTGCGCTGTAACATAGGCCTAATTAGAATTTTTTAAACGATCGGGCAATCGTCTTCTAGAAAGTGTGCATGGACCTAAGGAAAACGTTTCCAAAACACGAATGTTTATATATTGCCTTCTAATAAATATTTCCATAAATTAAGGTAAATATTAAATAAGTCCATGTTTATCTATTAATAATTTTTTATATTTATTTAATATAGGCCTATTTTAAAATGTATATAATTAATGATATTAAATAAGTTTATATCCAAGCTACAGTTTTTAGAATATTTTTCAATTTAAAACAAATTTCACTCTAATAAAGAAGAGGGTGATATTCTACTAATACAATGTTTCATGTTTCTTGTGGACACAATTTTCCACCCCTGTCCTACTTTAGGTGAACGTTAGTAAGCTATATTAATTTCGTTTTTGGTTTTATTTCACTTACAGAAATTCTTGTAATTTCTTATTGCTGTTGTAAATAAAGATTTTTATAAAACTTATTACAGTAAACCCTCTCCATAACAAAACCCCCATTAAAACGGAATCCGCTTATAACGGGCAGCTCTAAGAAACATGAAATGTAAAATCAAAGACATTCGAGTTCAGAAATGATGCTTAGTTGTCTAGGGTCGTTGAGCTGTGTGATTTATTCCGTTCATCAGTGGACTTGTCTCCCGCTCGCTTCTGTTAATAACCTACATACTGTTCTGTATTGACCTCCAGTCATAACAAAGCTGGGTCTAGGTGAGCGAAGTACTTTGTCATTGAGGATGAAAACACGTCGCCCCACTTCTTTAGTTACCTGCTAAAGAAATTAATAAATCTCAAATAAAAATTAGTTTTTTAAGCTAGCAAATATGGAAAGTGACTGACACATAGCCATCTTGTTTTTGAAGGAGATGTACAATGCAAAGTTTTTACTATAATTATGAATACTTTGTGTAAAATATAAACCGTTCTTTACAATGGACTAAGTTTTTATTACAATTGTGTAGCAGGGGCGTATTTACGGGAGGGGACAAACGGGACCGGACCCCCCCCCCCGAGGATCGAAAATAGTTGAGAATCTTGTTAACCTCATAATTTTTAGGCTATTTTATTACTTTTTTCACGTCTGTACACTAACATAGTAGTCACTCTATACAAACAGGTTTGTTACACATCGTTAGCGAATATGTATGAGACATGAAATATAGGAAAATCAATTCAGTCAATAACTTTCTAAATAATGTTTAAATGAGGCGTATTTTTTGTGTTTTTACCCTTGACTTTAATGGAATTAATTTTAGGACATTATCCCACGTTTTTCAACCACTTTAAAGATAGTAATGTTGATTAGTCTTAACTTGTTTTTTCTTTCGTATGAAGCAGACTTGACCCCCCCCCCCGAGACCAAATTCTAGATACGCCACTGTTATGTAGACAGTATTATGTGAAAAATAAAACTATTTTTATTGTTGTACTGTTATCTATTTTATATAAATACAGTAAAGTAATGAGCCATAAGGGCTACTTGCTATATACCTCAGAGCCCGTATAACGGGGGACTACTGTATTACAGAAGCTGGACAACAAAGATTACATGAAGGAAGAACGGCAACAAGAAAAGAAGACAAAACGAAAATGGTTCGACTAGGAGCTCAGCGTGTTTCACTGGGACGGAGAAAACTTCGAGACGACCCAAACAGAAGTGACTTGACTTAATGACGAAGGATCAGAGGAGCAAATTACTTGCCGTAAGTTCTACTTAATCATTACGTTTCACATGTTATATTGTGTTTCCAATGTTTGTGAGTTGATTATTTATGCAAACGCTGCTTACTTTCATCCAGTCTGACCGACACCAAACCCCACAGACCTTAACGTCAAGCTGTGTATGTGTGTGTGTGACAACACGTGTCAATTAAAAAAATCTCCTTCGAACTCTGAGTTACTGATATTTCACCTGGATCTTTCCTCACCACCTGTCCTCCCTTAAAATATGGCTCGCCGAGGTGCCTTTTGTACCTGTCCTGTTCACTACCGTCTTATCTTTACATAAAGTGTTCTTCCGCGTCAATAAATTGTTCCCATTTCGTTAGGCTCTGTCGTCGTTTCTTCTAAGGATGTTCAGCCAAAACTCGCATAAAACAAGCATATGCTATAGATTAGTAATAATAATTTAAAGGAGGCGGGGAATCCTCCTCCCCCTCCCACAAGTGGTCACTTCAGACGAAATTCTTTTTGTCGTCTTGTGATTTTAGAATGGTTTTGTGGTTTCCTGACAAAATCCATATCACGTTATGAAGGCTCATGGTTTTACTCTCAAATTAGGCCTACTTTAAATTGTAACTGTACTTTACCACCATGTTAATTTTTGTTTGATACAGTAAGTGAATATTATTAAAACAACAACGAAATGACAAACACAGATATATACTTGTACGTTCATAAACGAATTGTGTTGCTAATGCATTGTATTTTAAACTACATTCATTCCTATCATTTATACTTTAGACCATTTCATATACACTGTCACAGGACAAAAGGCTTGCCGCATGACAAATGGCGCCAATCGTACACTCTAGTTATTTTGGTGGCCCTAAAGAGGACCGAGTGGCGAGAACGGTGATGTTGGTAGTGCCGCGCTGAGATGTTCGGCGGCTGCGCCCGCTGTTCCTGGCGTCCTGCAGTCCTCCTCTTCTTCCGGCACCGGTTGTAGAGTCGGCTGCCGGCCCAGCGAAATCCATCGCTGGCGCGGAACTGGAGGGCGAAGACGCAAGAACACCGGTTCTATTCTTCGGCCGTTCCTTCCGGCTGACTCCGCGCCGATGTCGTCCGAGAGAGGAGAGGAGATGAAGTGCGTCCGATGGCGTGGCGATGAAGAGTGTGTAAAATTTTCTGCCGGCCCGGGTTTTATTAACTAACCGAGATCGCTGATTGACTCGCTCCGAATGCTGATGCCGGATTGGCTCGCTGTGTCCACCGCAGGTACCGGAGAGCAGATGTTCGCATACCGCTGCCGTCACAACACGTATATGGAATACACGTATTTCATATACTTTAGAATGGTCCAACTTTTCATATCCCCCCAAAATTCAACTCTTCCCCCCCCCCCCACATTGCTTGCTGGATCCGCCCCTGATTTAATGTAATTTAATGCGAAAACGAAAATAACTAACATGCCATGACTTTTGTGAGTGCATACGCACAGATGCTCGCAGATTTCACTGCGAGCAACAAATTCAGTTTCTTTTACCTTACGGCAATAGCTGATATTCAGGAAATGAAATATCAGTTTATCCTGTTCAGATTGAAGATACCTACATTTATTATGAGGATATGTGTGTAGCCCGTTCTGTAGTTATTGATGTGTGTGTGTGTGTGGCCGGTGAGTCCTGAGGATGGGTGAGGATGCGAAGGCTACCAGGCAGTCACCTGAGCCGCGCTCAGTCATAGTAACCCCCACCCCCACCCCGACATTCGTTATTTCACTATTAATTATAGTAGACTTATCTGATTTTTAGAGCATACACGTCTTATTAGAAATACACGCGTATCTTTAACAATATAAACCGAAGATTAACTTATTTTTGTTCTAGCAAAGAAGTAAATTTCTGAGTAGAAATATATTTTGTAAGCTGCGATGAATTTACTTGTAGTCCTGCAGCAGATTCACTTAACGGTCCTTCTTAGTCTCAGAACTCTCGGTAACATCATCATGCCTTGTCGGTCGACTTTTCAATTTGCAGAGGATTCCCTTTTCAATTGAAATTACAGCAATGGTGCTGAGACGACCTTGAGTCGTGCCGTTCCTTAAGTAGGCTGTGATCCCTTAAGATAACAAAAGTTTCTTCCTATGTAAGAATTACAAGGAACAATTGTTTCAATAAGAGTAAATAATTTATATGCTTTGGGAAGAATTTCGTTTGTACCATCATCATTCATCGTTTTTATTAATCTGGATAATTTCACTGAGTAATGGCAAGAAAATGGTTTCGAGTCCTGTTCTTAATTTTTCATTGTTAAAATGCTCAGCATATATTTACATTAATGGAATAAAAGAATCAGTCAGGAATACTTTATCATAGTGGAAAAAGTTTTTAGTGTCACCTAACTTCATAAACTTTAATTCCTTACAACTGGAAAATCACACTTCTAGATGAGCAATAATATTGTACAAGGGAAGAAGTAGGCCTATTAATCTCTTAGTTGAAACAAGGATTTTCAGATTGAAACAATCTCTCTGTTTTTGTGTTTGAGTGTGGAACAAAACAAACTATCTGTATGTTAAAAGGACTTAAAATAATGGTTTTTTATTTGTACACAGGCAACGGGAAATCTGTTAAAGGATTTCCTCATTTTGAACTTGCTTCAGAATGCCAGTTTCACACAAAACTAAACTGGAGAACCAATTTTCTTTGCAACCAGTCTTCAAAAAACTATACCTCCAAAATTCTGATGGCACAACTTGTGCCCCCCTTCCTTGTGTGGTCATTATCCTTTACCCTTTTCTACCTGCTGTGGTAAGGCAAGAGTCAAGAACAGATACGTTGAAATTTGTATTAAACGATTATCAATTTAATGATAATAATTCTACAATGATAAAATAGTCTGGTGCCTGTATTAAAATGTTGTAAAGTTAACATTCATTTAATGACACTTTCTATTATGATAAACTTCTTTATCACAATTACTTCTAGTCCTCAACAATATGCACTCATCCAGGTACATTAAGACTTTAAAAGCTTCACTTAATTGTTTTTAAGCAGAATCAGTTCTCCATACATTATAGTATTTCTTAAAGCTTTAGAGTGCATATCATTATGGTTCAGTGCTGGTCATTATCCTTTACCCTCTTCTACCTGCAGTGGTAAGGCAAGGGTCAAGAACAGATATGTTGAAATCTGTGTTAAACGATTATCATTATTAATTTAATGATAATACATTCTACGATGATGAAATAGTCTGGTGCCTGTATTAAAGTGTTGTAAAGTTCACATTCATTTAATGACACTTAAAGCTTTACAGTGCATACATGCACATTTATTACGCAATTTTAGTTTTTTTATTACCACTATTAATCACTATTCAGTCCACAACTGTATGAAATAGTATGCAAATCTGACTCAGATGGTCTACTGATCAGAATTGTGTTGTAGTTCTAAGAGTAACTGTGATAGTACTAATCATCTACAACATAATAACTAATAAAAAACACTTCTTACCTTCTCGGATTCCAGGGTTCTACACACGAACTCGTAGCCTATAAACATGATTTAGGGTTTATTTTATTAATGAACTCGACTCTCATTGTAATTTTTTAACTAACTCAATTTTTATTAGATATTTTGTTTCTTTTTTGTGAATCATTTGAAATTAATATTTCTAACTCTATTCTCCATCATTTACATTAAACTATATTCCACACTGAGGTGAAGCCCCATTTAACCAACAACAAAATTTAACATCTTATATTCCTTATAACTAAATTATATTATTATCAAATTAATTAAAGGCAACCCAGCATTTGCCACACTCACACATCTTTTACCCCCTTTAATTTAGCGCTTTTACTTTTTAAAATTTTCAAAATGATATCTATGTTATACGGTTACTTGGCTGTGAGTGTCCTTGCAGACCACGTGTTGCACTGATTTCATTTGTTAGTCACTGGTTTTCCGAATTTAGTTCTCACTTTTAATTTTTTATATCACTGACGATTAATAGTTGTCACGCATTTTAGACCACTTTAGATTCTTTGTTTAAATCACATTTTCACTCCTTCGGCCGGTCCGAATATATTGTTTCATGTATTTTAGGCGGACCGCGCGCACACGCAACTGCGCGCTTGAGGTGTTATATGCCGACTGACTTTGTTCTCTGCGCACTGTATGTGTGTGTGCGTTCGGTTGCCTACCCGCCAGGTGTTAGGCGCTGCAGTTAGCTCGCACTCTGTGCTTCTTTGTTCCCATCACTAGGCGAGAAGGAATTTATCCAGACGTGACTATTCCGTGTGAGCGTTGGCCGACACGTGGGCGCATACGCGTGAATACGCCCCCTCGCTGATAACTTACATTCCTGTACCATTCTGTAACATGCTATACCTTACATGGAGCTACAGTCCGTGGCCAAAAATATACTCTGTTCAAATAAAACTGAAAAAACTTACAAACCCGCATCGGTTTGTACCGTTACATAACTTTGTATTTCGTTTGCATTTGTTTATCAGTAAAATGCTTTTATTATTATTATTTCTCAATATTTATTATTTTAATAAGTACAACATATGAACTGTCAAAAAGTCTGGAAGATTCGTTACTTTAATCTGAAAAAGCAGGGGAAGGTACTATGTCTCATAAACCACTCTAAACTTTTTTCAGGTCACAGTTGTAGGGAATCAATTGGTGATGCTTAATTCTTTGTCTCTGTTGTTACAGTAGGGTGGTGTAGTTCTCTGCCTAATGTATTAATCGTTTATTTATAGAAACATCATAAGTCACCTGGTGCAAATTTTTTTAGGAAACGCAAAAAAGTGTTTTGTTTAAGAAGTACTAGAGACAAAATTTCAAAAAATTCCTATATATTTAGGAGGCCATTTGAGTTGATAATTGTACAGCAGTTAACTTTTTGTTGTATTAAGACTCTAATGAAGGCTAAAATTTATGTTGCTTCATAACTAAAGCTTATTTTTTATACTAGGAATCCAACAAAAAGAAACACACTTTATTTAGTAAAAACTTATAAAAATTGAGTTTACTTTATAAATGACAAAATAAAATTAAAAAACATAAAAATGTAAATAAGCTTTAAGCTTTTAATCCACATCAAATAGTGTTTCACTTTGGCCAGTTAGCAATAATGTCTCTCTTAAAATGTTTTGCTTTTTTTTCTGGAATATACTGAATGATTTTCTTCTAAGTATTTAATTTTCTCTTATACTTATCAAATATATAGCAGTCAGAAATGGATACAATCCTGATTTAATAAATAAAACTACACAAACGCATCCTAAACACAAAAAGTAAAACACATAAAACCAACAGCACACAACCCAGTAAATACATCACACTCACGTACTACAATTCCAACACACACAAAATTGCTAACACATTTAGAAAACACAATTATAAAGTAGCCTACAGAACTAACAACACCATCAGGAAACACATAAATAATACTAACAAAGACAGAGACACATACAGCAAAACAGGGGTTTATAAATTAAACTGCAATGATTGCCACTAGTTCTACATCGGCCAGACGGGAAGATCTTTTTACTCTAGATATTCTGAACATTTAAAAGCCCTCACCACAAACTACGTACATTCCACATTTGCCACACATTTACAAAATGAAAACCACAGTTACACAAACATAGAGCACAACATGGAAATACTACACTACTTACCTAAAAGTAGAAAACTAAACACAGCAGAACAATTTGAAATATACAGATATCACGCACTACAACCAAACAACATATTAAATGAACAATTACATTATAGATCACACATACTTTTCGATACACTGATTCAAACACACACTTTGAATCCCAGCTCCAATTCCCTCCCACCAGCAACCCCCACCACACACACCTACAACCCATAACGGTTACCTTGTACAGACATTCAGTATTTCAAATCCCACTGAGGAAGACGAACACCACGTTGAAACGTATGGGAAACAAAACCAAAAAGTAAGTGTTCACAGTGAAAATTTAATATATATTATAACAGCACCAAATATTAATTATTTGGGGTTATATGTCAACTGTATACTAGAATCATGTTTAAATAAATCGTAATAGTCAAAACTCCATTTGTATGTAGGAGCGATGAAAATAATGCTTTGTAAAACGACGCACACGTGGCCGTTATGTAATCAGCTCGCTGTAGAAGGAGGAGCCACACCCAAACTGTTAATTATTAATATCTCGGAAACTAATAAATTAAGGCGAAATCCAAGATAGCCAAAATGTTTGCCGAAATATTAATAATAACGTGTGCAAATTTTACGCAATATAATTAACAAATAAAAGAGTTAATTAATTTAATTGAATAACTTCTGTAAAAATAGAGCTACATTAATAAGATTTTAATATGTTATAAAAATAATAATTTCCAACAGGTTGTATATTTTAGATTTAGCACAACTTGGTTTGCAACCAAGATATTGCAAAATAAAACTATCACAGGAAATCCGGACCGACAAATTAGTTCCGCCGGAATAATAATATTAGTAATAATATTAATTCTCCGTCTGTGGGAATCTAACTTCATTCTCACGGACCAAGGGAATTCAAATTTTGTGTAGTAGGGAGAGCGTGTCAGCCAATCAAATCATTTGACGAAATCCCGACCAGCGCGGTGTTTTGGGGCTCAACCATCACTCTTCTGTCAGTACTTGCGAAGTAAAGACGTAATTCTTCGATCGTCTCGTAACCATAGTTGTGAAGATTCATCAGAAGACTCTACGTGGTCAACACACATAATTACGAACACAGTAAATACAGATCAACTGTACAACTCGTAATTATTGCGTCAAGTGCAGATACTCTTCATTACAACAACCAAGCTTATTGTGTACTACAAGCTGTGGTCATAAGCACGCAAGAGATCCACCAGACTTCAAGACCAGACTTCAAGAATACGACAGAGAGGCCGTCTAAATCATTGGTGAACAGCTGACGAGCAGAGCTACCACTCGAACGAAACACACACACACACACACACACACACACACACACGCTGACGTGCGACGTGCGAATCGACGAGGGACGTAAACCAGTTCCAGCAGAGAGCCGTAGACGTTAAAATATTCAACAAACAGCAGGAGAGGAGAGTGTTGCCGAATTCTGAACTCAACGACCGGATCCAGGAGCTTCAAGCAGATTACTATCTCTAGCAGATCGGACCAACTCAGCGAGGGACCATTTGGAGCAACTCTACTATCCACTTCAATAACAGGAAAGCAAAATCAACTTATTTATTTTTCAACATCAAATTTTCTTGATTTTTCAATTAAAAGTATTGTAATTTAAACAATCCAGGTGCCATACAAAAAATCAAAGACTCTAGTAAATAAGAATAAATTCATTGTGATAATCTGTATAGCAGTCTAAGTCATTAGTAAGCTGTAGTTAAGAAAATAGAAATAATAAGAAAGCGCTATACAAATCTTAACAAACAATCTAATTATTAGCTCATACTGCAGTATAACAGAGTCAAATCACTAGAAAATGAAATGACGTGAACTAGACTGTCACGCCTAATTTATTTTTGCAAAATATTCAAATTAACTTCAGAGTTTTTATATTTTATTTTTATTAACATTTAAATTCAATTTAGTTAAAGCAATTTAATTAAATTAAATCAATTAATTAATTAAATTTTCAATTGCAATTAACTCGTCAAATAACGAGTTTAGTTTCTTTTCAATTATCAACCAATTGAAAAACATTAGTCAACATCGATTTATTGTTTAGACTGTAAGATGATGGATAATATAATAACCATTTTATTCTTGTGTGTTATTGGAGTAATAAACAACGTTTTATTACCCCATATTGCATTGTTTTATTGTTGTACGACAAAGCCTACCAGTCTCACAAAACTCTCCCCCTTTAAAGTAACTTATTTTGTGTGTTGTTGCCATAAATTTGAGATTACTAACTTGCGAAATTCAAATCCAAAATCCACACGCCCTAGTCGGAAGAAACCGCAAGATCGGACAGCAGGTAGGTACTCATACACAACACAACACAACAACAACGCATATAAGTAGAGTTGCATATGTCGGCCAACGTGGGGCCCGGAAAACGTACATTAAATTAAATTCACGTTCAGAACGACATAAGCTAAGTTGCATATGTCGCCCTGCACGTGGGGCCAGAAATTAAATTCAAATTAAATTCACGTTCCGAACAAGAGTTGCATATGGCTTGCCCGGAACGTGGGGCGAGATTAAATTAAATTAATTGAATTCAAATTAAATTGAATTTACACGTTAAAACTAACTTTGCTGTTTTAACTCTTAAAACAGCTGGCGTCCAACTGAACAATCCCCAAAGAGTTTTGTGATTGGTAGTGGTACAGCAGTGAAATTATTTTGTGTATTTGAAACTATTTTGTGTATTTGAAATTGTTCTATATTTGAAATTGTTGTGTATTTAAAATGGATATGGATAAAATACTTAAACAAATACAGCAAATGAACGAGAAAATGAGTGCGGATTTGACCGCTAAAACAGACGCGAAATTTGAACAGAGTGCAGCCAAAGCTGAGCTAAATATCGCAGAGTTAACGTCTAAAATCGAGACGCAAAGAGTCAGTCTAACAGAGGCATTAGAACTCAGCAACGCCGACATAAATACGGAAATTAAACAAACGAGTAAACAATTAACTATTAAAGTCACCGAAATCGCGGAAAGCAATAAAGAAATTCAAGAAAGCAATAAAGAGTTAACCGCTAAAGTCGCTGAAATCAGTGAAAAAGTACATACGGTTGATACCAAAATAAATGAACGGTTTAAGGTTTTTGAGACCACAATGCAAAAATCGTTTATCGAACAAGTAACACGTATGGAGGGCCGGTTCAAAGAGCATATTAGCCGCTGTGAAAAACAAACGCAGGTGGTCGCGAAGAAGGTCGACTCGCTCGAGATAAAGATTCAAGCTGATGCGACAGAAACGCAACGTCAAGTAAATAGATTAGATGCTTCAATTGTAGAGACGCGATCTAACATTGACTCTAATAAAGAGAGTGTCTTACAAGCATTCAACGACGAGATTTTGAAAGTACGACAGGAGGTACGGAGGAGATCCGCTCCTAATATTTTAGTACAAGGTCCTGTCGATGAGAAAAATCGTGTGTATTTTACAGGGGAAAATAACGAAAACCCTATTGAATTTTTGTTAGCCTGTGAAAGTGAAATGGCAAGGGTAGGTTCCAGACTAGAAAATCAAGATAAAATACAGTGGGTAGTTAACGCGATGCGTGATTCGGCGCGAAAATTGTATAACATTGTACGCGATAGAGTGTCCACTTACGCGGAGTTGAAACAAAAATTTGAAAGCCGGTACTGGAATTCGCATACTCAAAGACTTTTACGCAATGAACTAGAATATGGGAGACTTGATAGGAAAATGGGTATTACCGCAGAAAATTATATAATCCAGCAGGTCGAGCGCGCAAAGCATTTAACCCCAGCATTTTCGGAGATTGACATAGTCACGAAACTAGCTCATCATTTTAATCACAATATTAGAGTAGCTGTGTTTACGCAGGGTATACGCACGGTCGATGAACTGCTCATTCTAGTGTCCCAAAGCGAGACAGTTTTTGATTTTGGTGGGTGGCGTTACAACCCTGATTTTCGCCGAAATAACGAAGGGCAGAATACACGGGTACAATACCATCAGCAACCTGATCAAAGACCAAGTACCAGTTCTACTCCACCCCAGACACCGTCAAAACCGCCAAATAAAACCTTTGAGTACAAGGGTAAACAAAATGTTGGTAGACCAAAGGGGCAAGGTAAGGGTAACGATGGGGCCCCGATTAGAGCAATCCAAACGGTCGAAATAGCGAGAAGTGATACAGTAGAGCAAGACAGCGATACTCCAAGCAATAAGGACCCTAGTGAAAAGAAAAAGAATCGTAAGTTTCCAAAAAACTTGGAAACGGGCGCCTCCATGGGGGAAGCGCCATAAATCATGCTAAAATGTATAGAAATAGAATAGGTAAAAATAAGAAAAATGCTAGATTTAAGAAAAGTGATTTTTCTACAGAAATTTGTACGCCAGTTAATAAAGTATTCCAACCGGAAGGTACGGAACCATGGTTGGCGGTTAACACAATACAACAATGGACTCCGACAATTGTACGTCCGGTGGAACAGGAACTTGACGACGACGTTCCCACACAATCAGACTGGGAAGACGTAGAAATCATATCCGGGGACGCATACGAATTTGACGAGTACATAGCGGAATATTGTAGAGCCACCCATAAAAATGCCTACGATATACTGGACGCACTTTGAAAATAATAATTTAATTATATAATAATTAGAATTAAAATAAATTAACTGTGTTTTATATTATTAATAATAATTGTAGATAGATTGTGTATAAAATAATAGTGCTTTCCTAATGCGGTAACTAACAAGCGTGTAGAGCGAAGCGAACGCACAGGCAGGAAATAGTTACGTCACGATAACTACCGCTCCCCACGGTTGAAAGTAGGTCAAGCAATTAGCGCCGCGTGGGCGATAACGACTGTAAACAAAGTCAGCACATTCTTTCGCGCGCGTGCCACTGTTGACAAACAAACCCTCTGGAACGCTGCGATTAGATACTACCCGTTCTGAAAACATTTAATTGCACAATAATTGCATTTATAATATTATTAATAGAGTGTATTTAGGATTAAGTTGTATATAATGGTAGAACATTAACACATGTATGTGTCTTTTGAATAAGTAATACAATGTATAAGTAGTAAGTATAATGATTACAAAATACGTTTATAATAATTGAAAGAAAAAAAAAATAACTGTAATTATTACATTCATTTTTTTTTTAAATATGTGGGGGTGTATATAACAGCACCAAATATTAATTATTTGGGGTTATATGTCAACTGTATACTAGAATCATGTTTAAATAAATCGTAATAGTCAAAACTCCATTTGTATGTAGGAGCGATGAAAATAATGCTTTGTAAAACGACGCACACGTGGCCGTTATGTAATCAGCTCGCTGTAGAAGGAGGAGCCACACCCAAACTGTTAATTATTAATATCTCGGAAACTAATAAATTAAGGCGAAATCCAAGATAGCCAAAATGTTTGCCGAAATATTAATAATAACGTGTGCAAATTTTACGCAATATAATTAACAAATAAAAGAGTTAATTAATTTAATTGAATAACTTCTGTAAAAATAGAGCTACATTAATAAGATTTTAATATGTTATAAAAATAATAATTTCCAACAGGTTGTATATTTTAGATTTAGCACAACTTGGTTTGCAACCAAGATATTGCAAAATAAAACTATCACAGGAAATCCGGACCGACAAATTAGTTCCGCCGGAATAATAATATTAGTAATAATATTAATTCTCCGTCTGTGGGAATCTAACTTCATTCTCACGGACCAAGGGAATTCAAATTTTGTGTAGTAGGGAGAGCGTGTCAGCCAATCAAATCATTTGACGAAATCCCGACCAGCGCGGTGTTTTGGGGCTCAACCATCACTCTTCTGTCAGTACTTGCGAAGTAAAGACGTAATTCTTCGATCGTCTCGTAACCATAGTTGTGAAGATTCATCAGAAGACTCTACGTGGTCAACACACATAATTACGAACACAGTAAATACAGATCAACTGTACAACTCGTAATTATTGCGTCAAGTGCAGATACTCTTCATTACAACAACCAAGCTTATTGTGTACTACAAGCTGTGGTCATAAGCACGCAAGAGATCCACCAGACTTCAAGACCAGACTTCAAGAATACGACAGAGAGGCCGTCTAAATCATTGGTGAACAGCTGACGAGCAGAGCTACCACTCGAACGAAACACACACACACACACACACACACACACACGCTGACGTGCGACGTGCGAATCGACGAGGGACGTAAACCAGTTCCAGCAGAGAGCCGTAGACGTTAAAATATTCAACAAACAGCAGGAGAGGAGAGTGTTGCCGAATTCTGAACTCAACGACCGGATCCAGGAGCTTCAAGCAGATTACTATCTCTAGCAGATCGGACCAACTCAGCGAGGGACCATTTGGAGCAACTCTACTATCCACTTCAATAACAGGAAAGCAAAATCAACTTATTTATTTTTCAACATCAAATTTTCTTGATTTTTCAATTAAAAGTATTGTAATTTAAACAATCCAGGTGCCATACAAAAAATCGAAGCCTCTAGTAAGTAAGAATAAATTCATTGTGATAATCTGTATAGCAGTCTAAGTCATTAGTAAGCTGTAGTTAAGAAAATAGAAATAATAAGAAAGCGCTATACAAATCTTAACAAACAATCTAATTATTAGCTCATACTGCAGTATAACAGAGTCAAATCACTAGAAAATGAAATGACGTGAACTAGACTGTCACGCCTAATTTATTTTTGCAAAATATTCAAATTAACTTCAGAGTTTTTATATTTTATTTTTATTAACATTTAAATTCAATTTAGTTAAAGCAATTTAATTAAATTAAATCAATTAATTAATTAAATTTTCAATTGCAATTAACTCGTCAAATAACGAGTTTAGTTTCTTTTCAATTATCAACCAATTGAAAAACATTAGTCAACATCGATTTATTGTTTAGACTGTAAGATGATGGATAATATAATAACCATTTTATTCTTGTGTGTTATTGGAGTAATAAACAACGTTTTATTACCCCATATTGCATTGTTTTATTGTTGTACGACAAAGCCTACCAGTCTCACAAAACTCTCCCCCTTTAAAGTAACTTATTTTGTGTGTTGTTGCCATAAATTTGAGATTACTAACTTGCGAAATTCAAATCCAAAATCCACACGCCCTAGTCGGAAGAAACCGCAAGATCGGACAGCAGGTAGGTACTCATACACAACACAACACAACAACAACGCATATAAGTAGAGTTGTTATATAATATTTAACAAAGTGAATGAAGAGGATGTACCAACAAGTTAATTATAACACCGCCAACACAGCGTACTACATCCATAAATACAGAAATGCCAGAGTACAGATAACAAAAACTTCCTTGAACATCGCATACAACAAAACATGCCGCAAACACAACATTATACCCACACATGCACAAATCACAATAAAAAATAACACACACGCCTCAATACAAACTAAAAGTAAAGCCGAAATAATACACCTGGACAACATAATCAATGATTTATACTACAAAAAAGATACACTAAACAAAACAGCATACAACCTACACGTAAAACTTACACAAATATTACACCATACAGAACTCAAAAACATAATACAACATACACGGAACAACATAGAGAAACTCCAATTAAAAATACAAGAAAGACAAAACAGGAAATTCAATAACATCTTAACACGCAGAAACGAAACAGTCCCTACACCAACACACAAATTTCACACACGTACAATAAATACAACAAAGACCAATTTCACTAAAGCAGAAATAACCCTATTAGATAAAGGTCTAAAACATAATTTAGGAAACAATCCAACCAATAACAACAATAATAAAAGGTATATACGCGACATAGTCATAGATGCTGAAACGGCCATACAACACACGCATAACAAAGACCATGACACTATACGTCACGATATAAAACGTAAATTACAACACACACAACAATACGAACAAAAACACCACATCAACGAAATCCAAACACTAAAAATTATAAAACGTAAATTACAAGAACACAACCTAACCATACTCAAAGCAGATAAAGGTAACATAAACGTCATAATAGAAAAACAGGATTTAAATAACAAAATAGAAACATTTTTACTGAAATAACATAACCAAATTAAATAAAGACCCCACCCCAAAATATCACAAACAAATAAATAAAATCATAAATAACACAAAACACATAATCTCACCTGACAACATCAAATATCTGAAACAAATTAAGCCAAACCCCCTACACTGAATGCACTACCAAAATTACACAAACCTAATATCCCCATCAGACCACTTATAAACAATACACAAGCACCTGCACACAAATAGCTAGACACTTAGATAAATTAATCAGAAATAACATAAATTTTACAAACAACACCACCGTCAAAAATAATTTAGATCTGGTGAATAAAACTCAACATGTCCGCATTCCACATAATTCAACACTAGCTTCATTTGACATAACAAACCTATACACCAATGTACCCATAAAAGAAACTATAACTACATTAGAACAATTACTAAAAATAAATAACACACCTGAAACACACATAAAAGAGATCATCCATCTCACTAAAATTATCACTGAACATAATTATTTCTCACACAATAACATGGTTTACAAGTCGTAAGATCATCAGAACTCGAGGTGACATGCGTAATGCATTTTTAAATGATTTTTAAAAAAAGAAAAAGAGCTCATAAAGACTATATCAAAAGACATTAAATTAAAATAAAGAAAAATTTATACCTAGTAATAATATTTTAAAATGTAGATAAATTTTAGTCGTAAGAATGAGCGATCGCATATAAAAAGAATTAATAAATGAAAGAGAATTTAAAGTAGAGAGAGTAGAGTTATTATCAGAATAAATAGTAAATTGATTTGATATTTTAATCATAGAAAAGATTAATTTAAAGTTGAATATTAAACCAAATGCCAGTCTACAAGCAATTAATATAATTTTAAATTGAATTTTAAACATTGGTATAGACTGAGCGAGTAGAGGTCAGATCTGAGTTAAGAAAATTTATTTCATAAAAACATTTTAATTTTATATTTAATTAATAAACCAAGTTATTAACATGTCTAGATATAAGATTATTAACATGTTTAGATATAAGAGATTTTTTTAAATATGTGTAATGTTGCATATCATAAGATATAAACATTTAATAAT
Source organism: Magicicada septendecula (assembly GCA_034769895.1). Lineage (NCBI taxonomy): Eukaryota > Metazoa > Arthropoda > Insecta > Hemiptera > Cicadidae > Magicicada > Magicicada septendecula. Next base: position 353,480,968 of record CM068376.1, on the reverse strand, counting down.
GAGCAATATCGTGACCGACAATTATTAATGATGTTTATGAATATTTATAATATTGAGTAAATAATAAATATGAGTTTTAAATACTGATAATAAAATACTCTTATTATAGTTACACCTGGTATCATTATACAACCTGCATAATTTCCAGTATATCGAAATTACATATAAATTCGTTATATAATTTTGTCGCTTCCAATGTGAGGCTCGATGTATGTAATTAAATCGTTTTATAAATTTTGTCGCCCTTGACGTGAGGCACGACACGCCTACATTTAATAATTAATGTATGCTCTATGATTACCAATGTTGATGAGTTATATGATATAACTAATATTATATTTTAATTAATTTTGTATGTTAGTATTTTAAAATTGTTGTGTGTATTGTATTGTAATAACGCAACTGGCGCCCACCCAAAATAAACAGCTGTAATTGTAATATCAGTTGATAAAAATAAATAAATAAATAATATGTAAACCATAAATAAATAAAAGCCCGCATACGGTTCACTAATAATAATAAATTATAAATAAATATTTTGTAATAATTCAACATGACGACTCCAGGAAATTTGGACATGGAAGCATTTCAGACCATGATGCGTGCTTGGGTCGATGAATTAAGCACAAAACAGACAGAAAATTTAAATGCTAGAATAGATTAATTAAAAGAATTTAATAAGAACCAAACAGAAAGTTTAGAAAATAAATTAGAACAACAGACTGAAAATTTTAAACAGGAGCCATAAAAATCACGGAGAGTAGAAGAATTAACCGAAAAAATTGGTGACACCAACATGCGTATTGATACTTTAGAGAATAATTTTAAACAAGCCTTACATGAGCACGTTGTACGGATTGAAAATAAACAAAAAGAATTACGTCTCGAGTGGAGAAAAGATTTAATAGAAACGCGTAAACAAATACATGATAATATAAATGATTCGTTAACTACTATGACGCGAGAGCAGGATGATAAAATTCAAACTGTTAGTAATATGTCACAAGCAAATACCAGTAAACTTAGAGAAATAGAAACACGGACTGTAGTAATTGAGAATAGAATTGAAGAAACTACGAAGGACCGTTCGGGAGATGTATCACATATGAAAGAAGAAATCCAAGAGGAAATGAACCAGCTACGAAGTGAGTTGAGAAGACGATAGAATCAAATTACAATGTTTCCTACACCGATGGACGAAAGGAGCAGACTTAAGTTCTCAGGTGGTAAATGGGAGAACAGTATGGAATTCCTAGCTAGAGTGGAGAAGTAAATAGAGGAAATTGGCAGTGCAATAAATGACGACGAAAAGATAGACTTCGTCACGTGATAACTTAAAGATTCAGCCAGTCAATGGTATTCTATTATTAGAGATAACGTCAGTACATATCAGCAGTTTCGTGAGGCATTCGAAAACAGATACTGGAACGTGCATACCCAACGACAGGTGAGGGATCAACTCGAGTATGGGAAATTCAACGCACAAGGACAACAGAGTATTGAACAGTACGCAATTGCGCAAATCGAACGTGTAAAACATTTAAAACCAAAATTTTCTGAATATGAGATAGTGTTTAAGTTGTCTTACCATTTCCATAGAGATATCCAATTAGCTGTATATACGCAGGGTGTCAAAACGATCGAACAATTCTTAATACTTGTCACTCAATCACAAAATATTAACAAGAGTAACACTTCACCACACAGTCAACCAACACGGATTAATTATAACAATAATTACGAACGTAGTGATAAAACACGAGAACGTGATGATACGCAAAATCGTGATAATTATAGGCGAAATTTCACACCGCCAGCGCACAGTGTAAAGCAACACACAGCTGTGAATAACACACGAAACGTACAGAAGGAACCACACTCGGAGAGAAACGTGCGTGATACAAATTGGAAGAAAAGATGTAATAAAACACATGATCGCTCCGTATCCACAATGCAGAGCAAGAGAGAGAGTGCAGAGGGAGAAATCAAAGCGAAACCGCGGCAAAGCTCTGTTTAACCATCCTGTTCCCATGACACAGAACAATGACCGAAACACAGGACGTACGGGTACACAATAAACAATATATTTCCGTGCGATGTGAGAAATGAGTTATTAGACACCGACAGAAGGGTGACACCGAATCAACTAGAAATAAAGTGTCCGCTAATTAATGTACATATTAATGGAAGTAAAATTAAAATGTTAATTGATACAGGTAGCCAATTAACTGTACTAAGTAATAAATGGGTACAACAAAATAAAAAATATTTTAAACAAACGGCTACTTTACCTGTCAGTAATATAAATGTTATTACAGCCATGAATAAGAGAGAAAAGGTTAGACAGCAAGCTTACGTAACTTTAAATTGTAAGGACTTAGAAATAACATATCCTATGCTCATAATGAATAAACTTATTTATGATGGAATTATTGGAATGGATTTATTAAATATTTTAAGTGCAATGATTGATATCAATAACAATAAGATGTTATGTAATTATAAGAATGTTCTATATGAATTAATTATGAATGAAGATGAAGAAAATGGTGAGGTAAGTGAAAATCCTATTGTCATATCCAAGCCATGTATACGATATGCACCTACTCAGCATGCTAATTCAGCCGAAGAAGGAATGTAATCTCAGGAAGAAGCGAAGTTATTTAAATTAATAGAAGTGTATAAGGAAGTATTCAGCCAATGTACCGACGCAGACCACAGTCTACGAACACGCTATTATGGTATCAGACCCTACTAAATTTGTCAGACGAACGTATCCAATACCCAGGAAGTACGAGGGAGAAGTTGAACTGGAAATACGACGGATGATAGAAAATAACGTCATTGAGCGGTCGAACAGCAATTTTCTTAATCCTCTAGTTGTAGTAAAGAAGAAGAGTGGAGAAGTACGTTTATGCCTGGACATGACGAGTTTGAATAGCGTCGTTCTACGTGAATTCGATTGTGCACCACCTGCGGACGAGTTATTTGCCAAGTGTGAAGGAGCACGTTATTTGACTAAGTTGGATTTAAGGTCACAAGTTTTTGGCAAATCCCAATTAGAAGAGAATATAGAAAAAAAACAGCCTTCCTATACAAAAATAAATGCTATCAACACAAGGTAGTTCCATTTGGTTTGAGCACGAGTTTGGCTGCAATTGTAAAATGTCTGGAGAAAGCATTAGGACCAGAAGTGGAGCCTTACACCATGGTGTTTGTGGATGATATCCTGGTAGTATCAAAAACACTTGACGAACACGTTGAACATCTTAACACTATATTCCACAAGTTTAGGGAAGCCCATATATCCCTTAACCTAGACAAGTGTGAATTCATAAAATCCTCAATCCAATTCCTAGCTCATATTATTTCATCCTCAGGTATTCAACCCGATCCCATAAAGATATCCAGTACTACCGATTTTCCTACACCGAAGAACATTAAATGGTTATGAGCATTTTTGGGGATCACAATATATTATATATGATTTTTAAAAAAAGAAAAAGAGCTCATAAAGACTATATCAAAAGACAGTAAATTAAAATAAAGAAAAATTTATACCTAGTAATAATATTTTAAAATGTAGATAAATGTTTAGTCATAAGAATGAGTGATCGCATATATAAAAAGAATTAATAAATGAAAGAGAATTTAAAGTAGAGAGAGTAGAGTTATTATCAGAATAAATAGTAAATTGATTTGATATTTTAATCATAGAAAAGATTAATTTAAAGTTGAATATTAAAACAAATGCCAGTCTACAAGCAATTAATATAATTTTAAATTGAATTTTAAACATTGGTATAGAATGAGCGAGTAGTGGTCAGATCTGAGTTAAGAAAATTTATTTCATAAAAACATTTTAAATTTATATTTAATTAATAAACCAAGGTATTAATATGTCTAGATATAAGATTATTAACATGTTTAGATATAAGAGATTTTTTTAAATATGTGTAATGTTGCATATCATAATATATAAACATTTAATAATGAGCAATATCGTGACCGATAATTATTAATGATGTTTATGAATATTTATAACATTGAGTAAATAATAAATATGAGTTTTAAATACTGATAATAAAATACTCTTATTATAGTTACACCTGGTATCATTATACAACCTGCATAATTTCCAGTATATCAAAATTACATATAAATTCGTTATATAATTTTGTCACTTTCAATGTGAGGCTCGATGTATGTAATTAAATCGTTGTAATATATAAATATTTAACAAAGTGAATGAAGAGGATGTACCAACAAGATAATTAATTTTCTCATAAAGAATAGGACACTTTCCATCATACACCTAGTTTGTCACTTCTTTGAGTGGAATCAAGCCTTTCTTTTAAATAAAAGTTTAATTTTATAACCATTTATAAAATCACTGACTACTATCACTCCCTTTTTTCAGAATCAAATCTAATCTCATGGTACTTGGAAATTTTAAACTGTTCTTTTTAAATTTTTCAATCCTGCACTTTCATAGAAACAGTATTTTTTTATAGTGAAGTGGCCAACACTCTTTATAATTTATAATATCATGATTTTCAACCATTTTGACAAGAAATTTGTTATTTTTAATGTATGAAACTATTGTTTGGCAACGTTTCTAACTGAATATCTGTCACACTTATTTAAAACGTTTTTAGTTTCTAGTAATGGCTATCATTCAGCAATATGAAGTGAAGAGTTCATTGGTTTAATAGAATGGTGACTAATTTTAACAAGAAATTTATTAATATGCACAAGAACTTGATTAGCACATTCACTGGGAATATGTTTTTGGTTATTTTGTTGTCCCCTTTTGTCACGAGGTGTAGCCTCTTGCAGAAGCAATTTCTGAAGGTGTCTTATTCGTTCTGCAGAAATAGAATCCAATATAAGAAAAGCAGTTTTACAAACTGTTACTTTTCCTCTGTCCTCAGCAACAATATAATATTTAAAAGAAGAAGACTGTTCTCTTACCTCATAATTTCTGTCATTTGATAAATTTCCAACATATTTATTTTTAATTTTAGCTGCTTCCATTAATCTTTCTAATGTAAATCTTGGTCATTTTTTGTGTCAAGAGAATATAAAGTATTTAATATATTTTATGGCCATTTTCATCAAATTGTATTTCCATACATTTTTCTTTAGAACTGTAAGAAAACAAATACTCCAGTTGTTTTTTTTGGAGTTAATTTTCCTCTGTAATTTAAATATTCCTGTCTTCTAAAATGTGCTCTCTTAATTTTATTTACTTTGAAGGATTCACATCTATTTTGCTCCTCTTTTTGGTTTCATTTATTTCATCGTTATCTGAGTTTATTGGTAAATTAGTTATAACAGTATAGGAAATATCATTATCATCAACACCACTTATTTTCACTTAAAATCAGTAGTTTTATGTTTTCAATGAAAAAATAAACACACTGTGCACTAATGCAGCACACAATGTTCACAAAACGTCAGCTGGCAAGCTAGTTTGAAACACAATGGCAGATGACAAGAGCTGCACTATGGTGTTTATTTTAAAGCAACATAAGTGAATGACTTATGTGCTTTCATAAATAAATATAAAATTTCATTTTTTACCCTATCACTATACAACGTTAATGGGGTTAATTATTATGCTAACTGTGATTAATTAATTATGTAAATATACTAATTTGCATAATGAGATCGTGTAATCACTCAATTCGGTTACTCATATCAACTGATTGAAGCTAAGTGACACGTTAGTTCCTTTATGTTAGCATAATTATTGCATGGAGACTCTAATTGTTGTATACATTAATAAAACTACTATAAATCATTCAAGTGCCATTACTTTCTTGTTCTGAGGTAACTTGACAATAATGAACGCATATATTCTGGATAAAATAACACTTATTTAACATCATATCATTAAATAAAGAGACTTCAATATATAAAATATGGATGATTCCCTGTAAATACATTCATAAAAAGAACACATGTATATATATCAAATTACAATGCGAATCCAATACGTTGTTTGCTGGAAAACATACACATACATATATAATACAATCGATATATAGAAAACACAAATAGTCAAACAATAAATCTTATACTAATGCGTTCATTGCTTGCCTCAGATGAATAGCGTTAATTATTTTGTCATATTTAATTTAAATACTCAAGGGGTGTTTCTTGAAAAGAGACAGGACAGTAGAGTTCTTATGATAAGAATAGCATAAAGATTACTTGTAAAGCGATTTATCCGATATTTCCATCGGCGTAACTCCTTCTCTCTGGTGGTCCATATGTGGAAGCTGTGTAGCTGTGATGTCACTAACACTCAACACACGCGGAACAGATTCACTCGCGCTGTGTGTGTTTTCTGTTGATTCGGCTGTTACTGTTCGAGTTTATGAAATCATGTGTCGTGAGGATAAGTTCATCATTATCTATGGTGTATGTCTGTCTGTCTATTGTTGAACTTCTTGTGTGTACATTAATGTATAGTGTCTTTGATACCGTGGTGTAATTGTTCCAAATTATATCGTATCGCTTCGCCGCACTGTACAACGTTACGATTTCGTTGTCCGGTAATATATTAACAATAGTTCTACGCGTCGGTTATTGATGAAACTGCGATTGGTTAGTTCAGTTCTGAATTTGAGTATAATAAAGAACTCTATAATTATTAAGCACTGGCGTATGTCGCATGTTTTAGTCACTGTATGTACACTATTACCGGATACACGCCAATATCGAAATGTCTAAGTCACTTAATTATATGCCGCGTAGCAGAGTTTCAAAGTCCCACTGCTGTCCGTATGTTAATCGAACTTTGTATTAAGACTGTTATAAAATGTATGAAGGTTCTTAAAAGTGTATGACGACCGACTGTTGAAAGTTATAAAAAGACTGTCGAAAATTATAATTAGACTGTTTAAAAGTACGTGAAGACTGCTCTCCCGCGTGCCCTGCAAACAGTTTTTATCAAGCATCCTTTACCACAATGCACTCTTCTGGAAGACACGCCTCAGGTCGAACATGATAGGACAGAAGATCTCCTACCCTTATGCCAGACTATCGTTCTTCACTTCTCATTCGACGTTCCCGTTGCCATGATGACGACGGTCCTCTCCACCTGTTCTCTGGGTAGATGCTGGGTTGTGATTGGGTATCCTGTCTCCCCACGAGTTCGCGTCGAAAGCCTCCGTACTCTTTTCCTGGAACAGGAGCAATTTCTTGGTTGTCCATCAGGTCTTTGTCTAAGCGTACTCCGGGCCCTGCTGCAGTTCTCACGCAAACAATGTGTCGTATTTCGTTATTGTTTCGCTGTCCTCGACCCCTTTTCCGATCGCTGTCCTGGCGCAGCGTGTCGTCGTTTCCAAAACGGCACTCCTTCTCCCTGTCGTAAATATCAGTTGTCGCCAGTAAGACGTTCCCCTGCTGTGCACAAGTTCGATTCTATTCTTTTAGATATCGATGTCAGTTCTCATACAGGGTGATACTATTTGTGTACTTACGCCTTTTTCTTACTACTGGTACACTTCAAATTAACCCGGCAGTGTGTCCGTCACAGTTTCTCTCTAAATTGGTACTTGACACAGTTTCTTTTATCTTACATTTTGCAGGCTGTAAATCTCGGTTGAGTCGAGTCTGTCACGGCCAACCTTATTCCCCATTGTAAAGCTATGTGAAGCGTATTTGTATTGTCCGAAGCAAACGTTCACTTGACACCTCGTTACACTGTTCCTTATTTATTGCTCGTGGCCCGTGTAGGGGTGTCTTGCTGTATGTAACGTCTTTTCGATCATACTAAAAAATTTTTAATTCTTGGTCGTTACAACTAGGAATCTGCTGACTTACTTTGTTTTACAACAGAATCTTAGCTCTACATCTTTACAATATGAATATGATAAAAAGTCATTTCTGAAAATAACGTGACTTATGTTTTTTCATTGAATAACTTATGTTATTTGAAATGTATTCACATAATATTACAGAACACTGTTTTATTCTTAATTACTAATCACTGTCTACATTCCTTAGCAATAATGGATTAAAACAATACTACAAAATTATATTTAGCCTTAACTGCTAAATATTTTCTAGACCTTTACAATATGAATATGATAAAATGTCATTTTTGAAAATAACGTGACTTATGTTTTTTCATAAATAAACAATTCATATGCATACCCAAATGGAGTTAACGCTGTGTTGTATACAGTATACAAACTGTACATATAGTAACATAATCTCAGCTTGTGTTCTGTACTTGCGTATCTTGGAATTATATATTGTGTGTTGTACAGTAATTATTGAAATTCAATTACGTTAATGATTTTTGTTGGGGGCCCCCATTTTAGGTTTCTTCTCAATGTCCCTGAAGTGCCATCAGCATCAGCCTAGTTATGCCTTGGGTTTGATAAAAATTAGTCTGAGAAATTGAATTATTATATTTGGGTATTGATAGAATGATAATAGTCTGATTTAAGATACCTTACTGTTATATTGATGTATGCTCTAGAATAGGTTACAAAGGAAGAGTGTGTTATTTCATGATGAGGTATTAAAAAAAAAGGATACCTATATTATGAGCTTATGAGTGACTACCTGGTTATAGCACCTGACTTAAATATAGCGGCAGGTAAATTGCCCGATCAAGATGAGATGGAATCGGATGTTTTGGAGAAAGTGTAATAAACAAAAATGGAGACAAACTGTAACTTGTGTATGGACGAGCTTCTCTGTACATGGGCTAGTAAGACTGGTTGAAGTATTACTTCCGATTGCTCCTAACTTTATAATTAACACAATGTTTTTGTGAATGGCTAGGTTTTAATAAATAATATGGAATATGACTTACAAAAATCAGTTTATGTATTAGAGTAGGTGAGGAAGGAATGTGACTTTAAAATTTCTGTGCACGAACAAAGACAATGGCTTTCCTAGGCAAATATAGGTTTTGAATCAAAATAATTGTGGATGATACTGCTGTAGAACAGGTTACATCCAGGTCTGTGAGATTTATAAACACAAGACACCAAATTAACTACACTGCCAGTATTTCAAAATAGATTTGCAATCCATCAAATGTTGCAAGTCAGGGCCTGACTTGAGATTGCAGCGTCCTAGGCTGATGAATTTTTTACACCCCCTCCCACCATTTACCTTTCAACCCCTCAAATCATATAATATGTATGATTTACTCATATATTATGGGTTACTTATTATTTAGGAGCATGTTGGTTCTATAAACAGAAATTTGTCTTGTTTCCATTTTAATCATGCAAATGTATTTATTTGCCTACAATAGCATGAACACATTGGCAAATTGTAATAAGTAAGAAGAATATTACAAAAGTTCCATGCTTTCCTTAATATTTACACAAATTAAATCGAAACGCTAAGAAATAAAAGTTTTTCCAAGTAATTTTCATCTCCATTGTTAACGGGTCAAAATGTTTGTTTACTCAAACCTTATTTTTCTGATTTTTGGAGTTCCCAATCGATGAGCGCATTTCACTAAAAGAAATGCTTTACGATTAAAAGTGATTTTCCACTTGATATGATGTGATTTCGGAAACGGCATGATGAAAACATATATATAATGCAATATAAGTTTTGTTTATTTTTTGTTCTCTTAAGTTTTTGTGACCCCACAAATCTTGGTGCCCTGGGCAATGGTAATGGATAGGATGAATCACAACCACCACCCACTACTACAGACCTAAATGCTAGGAAGCCTAATAAGCAGTGGCTGCTGGTAACGTTTTTGACTGGGGGGGCAACATTTTTTGGACCCATATGTAACAAAAAGTCACCAGTAGAAACTAAATTATTGCTATTATCATGAAATAGTTGTAAAATTTAACCTTTTGCTTTACTACTAAAAGTATTGTTAATATCAAAAACGTACCTTGCAAACTACCAATATTTAAACAGTGTTTGAAACTGAAATTATTTATAACCCTAAGCAGTTCACGTTCCTAAACTTAAATTCTTAATAAATTATATATCATTAAATGCATGGATTACTAAATAAAATATATTTGTTTCCTACCTTGGATTAGTTTATTTGCTTGAACATGAAATCCAGTCTCCTCTCCTTTTGCTTGGCAAAACGGTCAGTAACTAATTCATTGAAGTTAGGAGTTATTTCTAACATTTTTTTCTATTGAACACATTCCCAGAGCACTCAGTCTGTTCTCTTTCATTGTATTACGTGTAAATGTTTTAATGCGTTAGAGAGTTGAGAAACATCGTTCACTTTCTACTGTAGTCATAGGGATTGTACAAATAATTTTTAATAGTTTTACCAGTTCGGGGACAACAGTAACTAGATTGTTTTCATATACAAAATTGAGTAGAACCAATGTGCCAGTTGCCTTTGTGACGTCGGGCCTGCTGTATAGAACTACCAGTTCATGTCTTAATGCAGTTTCATTTAAATTAAAATTTTTAGCAGCAATTTGTAACTGTGTTTCTAGAAAGATAAGCTGATGTTTGGAAAACAGGGTTGGTTGCAACAAAACTGCTATTGCTTAATGGTCTGAAAATGAAAATTTGTCGTCTATGTTGGTAACTATTATGTCACAAACTGCTTTAGCTGCAGTCTTCTTGCTTTCATCAAAACGTGACCTTTTTGGATTTTGAGATGATTCTCCAAAATCATTTGTTGCAGACAGACTGGCATCAAAATCAATATAATCTCTGACATTTTGAATGTGTGACTTGAATGAGGCAACATAGTGGTTTGTTTTAATACTGTCAATTTCTACTTGCTGTAATTGATTAAACAAAATGTCACAGGCTGGCATATTTTTGTTGAAAAATGTTAACCAAAATTTAAAATCACCATTATTTAATGTGTTTTTCAGTCCTAATGCTTTCTCAACAGTGGACTTGTCACTCTCGTCATCATCTATGATTTTTTCAAGAGCAGCAGAAATGTCATTTTTATGAATAAATACTGTTGTGACACAACGGGATTTAAAATTCCACCTGGTATTAGAACATTTTGGGAGACGTTTCTTTACTACTCCATCAAGTATGGCAGTTCGTTTGGAAGCTCTTGAAAAAATTTTTTTAAAGCCATCTAAATTACAGAAAAATATTTTTACTTGCTTGTTTTGTAATGCAGCACGCTCAATAATTAAGTTTAGTTGATGGGCATAGCAGTGTATATACTGGGAATTCTTGTACACGGCTTTAACTTTTGCTTGAACACTGTTATGTTTTCCACTCGTTACTGCTGCCCCATCGTAACTTTGTGCAATAATTTTACTAGGTATCTTATAAAGTTCTAATTTTGCTAATTCTTCAAAAATAGTATTACTAATACCTTCAGCGGAGTGATCTTGTGGACTGACAAAACTGATAAATCTCTCATGTAATTTTCCATTCACTTCATACCTCACAACTAACACCATTTGTGACAGAGTGGCACAGACGTGGTTTCATCTGCTTCAATTGAAATGTAGTCAGTTTCATTTATTTCTTTTTTTATTACTCCAATGCACACTGCGTAAATAGAATCCAAAATTTCATTTTGAATTGTTTTAGAAAGACCAACGGAAACCCTACTGTTTGTTTTTTTCAATATGCTCTCTTAAGGTGCTATCTAAGCCTGCCATTAAATATACTAAGCCACTAAAAATACCTGGATTCTCAGATGTGTTTGTTTCATCATGTCCCCTTAAAGCTAGTTCAAATATTCCACAAAACTTTAAACAGTCAATTAACTTACTTAGGACATATCTGTTCTTTGAGAGTTCTCCATTATGCTGTTTAATTTTTAACCTATATGCACTGTCTAACTGGCAACTAATATTGACTTTTCCTAACAATGAATATTCAATACAATTGTTCATATGAGTTTCACTAATTTTATGTTTTTCAATTTTTTATCCCAAATGTTTGAAGTCCTTAATTCCATTGTCGTAACTCATCCAGTTGTAAAAGATGACCAGTGTCTCATAATATTTGAACGAAAGTCACTGAGAAACATTTTTGGGCCTGTGCAAAATAACAAAAGCTCATGGAGAATCAAGAAATAAATAATTTGACACACAAACTGACATAATAAGGTTTATAAAGAGCAGTAGGATAGCCTGGCTGAGACACACAATGAGGATGAAACAACAGAGTTTGGAAAAAAATTCTAGAATGGGGACCAATAGGTTGCAGATCAAGTGGAATGTCAAGGAAGAGATGGATCGAGAATGTTGATGAAAATCTGAGGAGTATGGGGATGGGGGTAATTTATGATTTTAATACTGCTGAGAAGGAATATTTTTTTCTTAACTATGTATAAAAATGTGGCACATATCTGAAGATATGTGAACACCTGTAGCCAATGATTGTTACCATATTTTATGAACAGCTCTGTGTGTGTGTGTGTGTGTGTGTGTGTGTGTGTGTGTGTGTGTGTGTGTGGAGTTACTGCCTGCTTAAAGCATCTACTTCTCCAGGTAACTTTTATATGGAGAGCTTTCAAAATTTTGTTCACAATGTACATAAATTGGAATCTAAAACTATAACTAATGTAGTATTATAATTCAGGATTCATATATAATTAGCATTTAATAATTTAATTTTGTACTTTTTTATGTTACATGTGTTTTTAAATACAAATGCAGACTGTTTAGTAAATATATAGATCTGACAATGATGCCTCTAAGTAGTTAATGCAATATGCATTTGCTAAGAAGAAACAGTGAATACAAAAACTTACACAAACTTACACAAAAAGTTTATACGGAAACTATGTAATAAGTTGTTTCATAAGCCATAGAATAGTTTGGGATTACAGTGGTGTCTTGCAACTTACAGAAAATAATATTAGAGTATCTAATAGTCTTACTGTAATTATTATATATACCGACAGTTTCTGAAAAAGAAAGTGTACAAATATCAGTCTACTCAACACACTCTATATATGATATTCCAGTTTGTACCTTGTACTTTTTGTAAACATGGTTGGATGTACTTATGCCTGATTTTTGTAATTTTATTTTTTATTTATTTTTTGTAGACAAACTTGCTTAAACAAGAATATGTGTCAAGAATATGAAGACGAATATGTGTCAGATATCTCTAGAATTTACTAACAATACCATTGTACAGCTAAAAACAAATGTTGTAAACAAATTAAAACTAATTAAAAAACAATGTTATGCAATGACTTTACTCTGATTAAAGGTTAAAATATTTATTTAATGATTACTTAATTTTGTTTTATTTCATTAAAATTATGCTCCAAAAGGCCTTTAAAATGCTTGTGGTGAAATCATGTGTTTTTATGTGTGCATGGGAGGGTACAATTTTTATTAAAAAATCAATGTACAGAAACTTCATACATAGTAATTAAGCAATCATCATCACGGATTATGCCATACATGGTTACACTGACACTGAGTACTTCTCTTTTTCAATGACAGGTTAATGCGACAAAATTGTTTGCTTAAAAAAAAAATACTTGTGTTAAAGAGAATGTTACTCAGGGAGAAAGAACGTCAAAATTTTTGATTTTCTGACTACAAAAAATCAGTTGCAGAATTGTGATTATAAAATAGTGAAGCTCAGAACATACAAAAAAAACGATTTCATAACTATAATAAAAACACTTAACTTCTTAGGAAAAATTATTTATTTCTACATTATAGTTCGTATAACATTGTAACCTAAAAGAACTATGAACTATGAGATCACTCCATAAACATTTTATGAGATCAATGAAACAAACACGCATTTATAAAAATGTATTAAAATAATATTACAGAACATTGTTTATTCTTAGCTACTAATCACTGTATACAGTCCTTAGCAAAAATGCATAAAATAATAGTACAAAATTATATTTAACCTTAACTGCTAAATACTTTCTAGATGTTAACAAGTTTTACTAAAAGTTTTTCATCTATATAACTTTTCACTTAAAAAAGAGTCATTGATCAGTCTGTGTTTATCACAGTCAATAGGAAGGTAACATGACTAATTTGTACTTTTATCACACAGCCATGATTAGTATACAGGAAGACAACATGACTAACTTGTACTTTATCACTCCTTAACCATCCACTTCTCCAGGTAACTTATATATGGAGAGCTTTCAAAATTTTGTTCACAATGTACATAACTTGGAATCTAAAGTATAACCAATGTATTATTTTAATTCAAGATTCATATATAATTAGCATTTATTAATTTATTTTTGTACTTTTCTATGTTAAATGTGTACTTAAATACAAATGCAGACTGTTTAGTAAATATATAGAACTGACAATGATGACTCTAAGTAGTTAATGCAATATGCATTTGCTAACAAGAAACAGTGAATACAAAAACTTACACAAACTTATAAAAAAAGTTTAGATGGAAACTATGTAATAAGTTGTTTCATAAGCTATAGAATAGTTTGGGATTACTGCACCATAAAAAGTCCGTATATTTCATTTCACCCGTTAAAACAGGTTCAGAATTTGTTAGGTAGGCGACAACATTCTGATGGCATGTGAAATAATCCACACTTACATAAACATTTTAGTAACTTTAAACATGGCCATAAATCTTGTTCATTTTTAGTAACAACTGAATCATACAATTAAGTGAATACATACAAGAAATCAATCACTCAATCGTAACAATGAATTACAATCACTAAACAATAACAATTTACTATTCACATTGTATTGATATTACACTGCCCTATGCTGTAATACTAGCGGTCAAACCCAACAATGTTATAACTGTATTTCCATCGTTCTATATCTCTCCCATAAATATTGTTCACTTTTAGTAACAACTGAATCATACAATTAAGTGAAAACATAGAAGAAATCAAACACTCAATCAATACAGTGAATTACAGTAAGAAAATAATAATAATTTACTATTCACATTGTCTTGATATTATACTGTCCTTCGCTCCAATACTAGCAGGTAAACCCAGTAGCGGCTGGTGGTTCAAAATTTTGGTGGTTGCAGTACTTGTTGAGTTGGTGGGGAAGAGGATGGGGAAGGGTGTAAAAGGGCAATTTAGCAGGGCGCAGACCAACGTGTCTGCATCATACATAGTGCTGTCGTATGAAAAAGTTACTGTTTCTCCCAAAAGAAAGCTCCTAATGATAATGGAATGATTCTATCAGTATGTCTACCTATGCCAGATTCCATGTTCCCACGTACTCATGAATGATCACTACAAGCATCACTAACTTTGCAGTAATAAAATACTAAATATGCAGAGAAATGAAAAATATAAACAGAATGATGGTTTTTTTATACCTATAAAATAATACACTGATTTGAAAGCAATCCTTGTGTTTACGGGAACAGGAAAAAATAAAATTAAGAAATAAAAATAAAAAATAAGAACAGCAAATTTATAATACAGGCTAGTTATTTTTAAATTACTCATTTGAGCTATAAGAATAGATTTTCCCTGTATATAAACTGCAAGGCACATAAATTCAACTACATAAAATATTACTTGAAAACTCTACTCTAAAAGAGATGTGAGTGGAATGCTGCCTGCTTTCATTTACGAACAACAAGAAAAAATAAATCAGTATAAAATATTAAAAATTTCACAAATCTTTCAATTTTTATTTTTGATTGACACATAATTATCATAATCACAGTTATACAAAATTATAACTATCATTTTATAACCTCAAAAACAATGAGTATACGTTTACTTTGAACCAACATTAACACTAAACCTGATACAATTACTAATCAAGAAGGCTGTCCACACTTCATGACAAAATTAAAGATGCACTACATCATTGTTAGTGGAATGTTGCGGAAACTTTGCAACCGCCTAGCTAACATAGAGGACATACAGCAACTGTGAAGAGTAATGCATGTCCTCCCATATGCTTGTGTAGTAAGATCTGGCATTTACTCTTCACATTGCAAGCGGGCTACAACCACCAGCCTGCGTGCCACATTTGAATTGTACGTGAACATTGTCGCATAGAATCTAATTCGTTTTCCGTTGAAATTTATGAAACTTTTAACTGCTTAATGATTTTGTATATTATTTTATAGTTTAGTTATTCTATATTGGTGGTTGTGCAATGCTGCAACCATAACACCAGCCGCCACTGGGTTTGCTTTTGCTGTACATTTTATCACTGTTATAAAAACATGATTCTCTTATGTCTTCAGTATGTGAGAATAATGTTTAGATGAAATATTGTGCATTAATATCTATTCTGATGAAATAGTCCCTCCATCTTCAAGTCACTATTTTAGATTTAACACAACTTTATTGTCACTGCTGCTTCCACTTACCAAAGCCTGTTACGTATATTTATGTTTCTAATACCTGGATGAAACAAAATTTTATATGAATGAACAAAAACTTTCACAAATATCTAGTTACCTAACTCTTTCATTTCATTTACTTAATACTCTGTAATAGATATAGATTGTAAATTGCAAATAGTCAATAAAAAAATTTTTAAAACATAGTTAGTAAAGCTCTTGGATGACACCAGTCACATTTTCTGATCAAACTCAAAATAGTTCAAAGGGACTTCTTCAACCAAGAACGTCGTGGCAACAGTTTTCCTTTGATGAATTGAAAAGGCATCCTTCTGATTGATTATCTCCCTTAGTGGGAAACCATCACTGCTGAAATGTTCTATAAAATTTAAATAAATTTATGGAGAGTTATATAGAACGACCAGCATGGCCTGTTGGTTAATTGGGTTTCTGCTCCTTGATGATGCACATCCTCACTGCTGTAAAAGTTCAATATGAAGGTACTGGATCATCCTCCATACAGTCTGGATCTGGCTTCATCTTACTTTCATCTTTTCTGAAATTAAAGCAATTTTTTAGTTAAAACAGCCTGCAGACAGACAGATGATAACATCTACAAAACTGTCACTGACTGGTTCAAGAATGGGTGGCTGTATTCTTCAATGAGGTAACTGTCAAGCTAGCCTCCCAATACGAAGAATGTTATCGGTCATATTTTTTAGTTACAATAAATTGTTACTAGTTAAAGCACAAATGATTTATTCTTACTTTAAACATAGGCTCTTATATCAATAGGTTAGTGCACATACATTTTCATTTAAGACATTCAGGAAACATTACAGACTGATCTTTGTATTATCCCAAGAGAGACCTACCAGGGCTACTTCCCACAGCATCAAAACATGACGAGAGTACTTTGAAGGTGATAATATTCATTGGCTGCATGTACTTAAAAAAAATTTTTAATGAGTTCTAGTACTTTCTGAACAGACTGTGTAAGTGAAATTCTTAATTGCCTTCTACCAAATGAAGAGACTATAAAATGACTTACACAGTTTACAGTCTATCAGGGTTTTTAGTTTTAAATTTAAATCCCTCCAGATAGCAGTCCTGGCTTTGGGGGGGGGGGTGTTCTTGGGGTGCTGTGTGACGGCAAAGAAGTTTCAATTTCCAGTGTATAAGTAGTATAATTATACAAATTTTTTAACATCTCCCCCAAACAAACCCACTTCTTGTATTAATGATATGTAGAGTACAAAAGGCGCTTTTGTACAAATTAAGTTTGAACGGGAAAATATGTTTATTTTATTGTATTAATGTAGGCCTATGTGCACACTGTGAATGGTACCTATTGCTACCTATATTATTCCTACCTATTACATGTTATACAATATCCATTATTAATATTTAAGGATAAAAGTCCAACATCTCTTATGTTTCCGTTGATAGCTAGACTTTCTCACGAGTGAAAACATACTCGAGAAAATGTATATCGAAGCCGGAATCCCAATAATTTAGCTATTTATTAACATCCTTTAAGCTAATAAGAGACGATGAAATTTTACTGATGATCTGTTCATAGTCTCTTGGGTGAAACAGAAATATTATTTTCAAACATTGTTTGTGTTCAGCCTTCAAACCAAGAAGGGACATGATAGAAATTTATAACATGTATTCTAAAATTTTGGTTAATAAGTGGAATGGTTTTCTTAAATTGCATTCACAGTTTGGCTCTCTACAAGTTGAATAATGTTCTATGTGCAATGAAAAATGAAGAGCATGATACAAAATCTATTATTAATAAATTCATTAAAAGAACTTTTGAAATCATGCTTAAATTTACATTAAAAGCTCACAGTAGATTCGAAATCTGACGTTGATGGTACACAACTTTGTGATGAATTACTTAGTATCAAAGCATTTTTAGCTAATGAAACAAAAATTAAACCTTTGTGTGTCATAAACTTCATTAAACATAATAATTTACAAGAATTATATCCAAATGTGTGGATATCCATGAGAATTTTATTATCAATTCCTGTGACAGTCGCTAGCTGAGGAAAGAGCTTTTCTTGATTAAAATTAATTCGAACTTACTTAAGATCTTCAATGCTTCAAGAAAGACTATCTAGTTCAGGAATGCTGTCTATTGAAAGTGAAATCGCTGAAAGTGTAGACTTCACCGATCTTCTTAAAAACTTTGCTCATAAATAGCTCAAAAAGTTGATTTTGGATTTTGACTAAATTATTAAGTATTTCATTTTAAATTTACTTTATTGAAAAAATAATATGTTATTGATAAATTGATATATTTTATTTTTAGCTGAATTCACAAAATATTTTTGTATTATATAATTATTACAATAATTCATTTCCATTGGCATTTTCTCACCTTACATAGGACGCACCATTATTTTTGCACAAGGGCACATCCTCAAGCTGGCACTGCCAGATAGGAATAAATATAATGAAGTCATTTTGAACAATTTCAAAAAATGGCTTGTTTTGATGAAGAAGTGAAACCTGATATTTTGTTATGACAGTACTCAAGGTACTGATAATGTCAATGTTCAGGGCATGATTGTTTAGGGTGGAAGTGTAAATATCATATTTATTACAAGTTTGATCAAATTATATTAGTTATTTTGTCAAGAAGTTACAGTCATTGATTCATCAGGGTTTTAAGTTTGGATATTTGTTTCCAACATACATGGGTGGTTCAAACAGGAAAACTTTCTGTAACCTTGGTATCACACATGAAAACATTAGTATACAAAAACTTCCTACTTTGATGATCATGTTAAGTAGGATTTCTTTGAAATCTCTCAACTTTCAAAGATGATTAGGAACTATCTTTAGGATGAAAGGTATCCTAAACTTTCGGCCCATAAAACCTTGGAAAGAAAGTAACTAAAGGTAATTTGATAAACTTAATTAGCCACCAAGAAGCACAGATTTAAAAATTTAACGATACACACAGATTTGAATTTGAGCATAGATTTATAAATTTATGAAAACCACATTTTGTAATATAGCTACTTCATGTTTTCTCTAATAATGACCATATTATTGATTTTTTTACAATAAACAATGGGTTTGACATTCTCAAAATCAAGACTGACTTCCCCATTACCAAACTAACAGGCTATAATGTGCACATAATATAAGTGTAAATAAACAAAACTTTTTTGAATCAATTTTATTTGTGCTTTTCATTATGAGTCACTAGCAAATCAACCCTCCTATCTGTCCAAACTTGATTTGTCATTTCAACTATAGTTTATATGCACTGTTTGTAAATTTATATTCTGAGGGTTACAGTTCTCTTTTGTTGTATCAATGTAACCAAGGTTTTTTACAGATAAAGGCTCTCCACAAGTTTTTATGACCATTCTCTTTAACTGACAAAAGGTAGTCAAAACTTTGTCAAAAGAGGAAGAGTGTCCCAGCAAAGTTGCAGAGGACATTTTTCTGATATTGAGTTCAAAAATTAAATGTACCGTATGTAATTATTTTAAGTTCCATTAAATGTAAATAAACCATAATTTTGATTATTATACTGAAAAAATATTACAATTTCTTAAATGTCTACATGTTTGCAACAATCAAGTATGTTAATACAACACACAAAAAATAAAATTTGAAAGTATGTACAGTAGCTCTGTACACCATTTTCAGGCCATTAAAAAGTGACTTGGTTCTGATAACATTTCACCTCGGAGCAGCTTGCATGTGACATTGTGTTTTTTAAGTACTGTGCTCAATAATATCCATTAATATGTATTATACAACATACCTACATATAAAATATACTTTACAGTAATATTAAATAATATTATACAACTGATAACTTTTCAAATTAAAAACTTTATTTTCAGAATATATATTTTATTGGTAGTGTATATTAAATATACAAATCAATACTCCCTATTTTCACAACCACATTTGTATATTTATATGTACTTGAGGTCTGACCAGAAAGTATCCAGCCAACTAATAAATTGTTATTTCTTATGGCTACCCCGAAATTCAGCCCATCAGATTTCTGGCATCCCAATACAGGTCACTTGATGTTTTCTGAAGCTTGCAACTTCATTCAAGTTTTTGGCAGTGGAGGTGTTCTCTGTCCTTCTTGGAGTTGGTTTCATGGTGTGTGGTAAGTATTCTTCACAGGAGTAGATTTTGATTTGGCTGAGGTGGGCACCAAAGTAGTTGTGTTCAGTATTGAGGCAAAATGAAATAACAGAATATTTCCTAGGTTTATTTCTGTTCTTCTCCCAAGTTGTGTATCTTTAAGACCTTTGCTGGCAGTTGTGGTTTATAAAGATACAGCTTGTATTGCTGCTTGGAATCCATCAGTACAACAATGTTTCGACAGTTGTGGGGATAATTTAATATGGCCAGAAGACACCATGTTCCATCTTATGGCTTAAATCTCTGCACCAAAATTTGTTCTGTTCAAAGAAGTGATGTGAAAACAGGGATTATACATAGGCTACCTTTTAAGTTTTTACAAAGACAATGAAAGAAAAAACATTTTTTGATACAAATTGTTTTATTGTTTCTCAAAATATTCGCCTTTGAGATTTACACACTTTTGCATGCGTCCGAACCAAGTCTCGAAACACTTTTTCCACTCTGATGTTGGTACCTCAGAAATATGGTTTTGGAAGGATTCAACAGCTTCTTGAGGTGATGAAAATCGCTTTCGACGCATTTTTTGTTTGACATTCGGGAACAAAAAGAAGTCATTTGGCGATAAATCAGGTGAATACGGGCAATGAGACATAATTCGATGTTTTCCTCCTTCAAATAATCAATTGTTTGATGTGCTGTGTGACAGCTGGCATTGTAGTGATGAAGAATGATGCGACGTTTTCGGTTGTGTTTCCTGATTTCATCGATGACTTGTGGCAAACAAATTGTTGTATACCATTCAGCATTAACTGTTCTTCGATCTTCTAAAGCAATGGTCACAACATGTCCAGTGTAAGCAAAGAAACAAGCGATCATTTTCTTGGAAGTGCTTCGTGAACAAACCAATTTTGTTGGCTTCGGTTCATCTTGGAACACCCAAACAGTTGATTGTTGCTTAGTTTCCGGCTCGTACGAATATATTCAAGTTTCGTCTCCTGTTACGATGTTGTATACGGATTTTGCATTTCCTCGGTCGAATTTTTGGATCATTTCCTTACACCAATTGACACGAGCTTGTTTTTGAGTTTCGGTCAAATTATGCAGAATCCATCGGGAACAGATCTTTTTAACAGCTAAATGTTCATGTAAAATCGAATGTAATGCAGTCTTCGATATGCCTAAGGATGCCTCTATCTCACGGTAAGTCACATGCCGATCTTCTTTAATCATGTTGTGCACAGCATCGATGTTTTTGGGAACAACAACCGATTTAGGTCGACCTTCACGAAATTCATTGCTGACTGAAGCACGACCACGGTGAAATTCCACAAACCAATTGTAAACAGTCTTTTCTGATGGTGATTGATTACCAAAAGTTGTATGAAGCGATTCGAGGCATTGTTGTTGAGTTAGGCCTTTATTAAAATCGTAAAAAATCAACCAACGAAAATCTTCACAAGAAATTTCCATTTTTTCACAAACACTTTTGTTTTAAACGCTCACTGTAAACAAACTACTAGGCCAATATCTGAGCTGCAATTGTTTTACAAATAACATATGACAAATTTTTCAACAATGATAATGTCACATCTCACTAGCGCCATCTAGTGGTCGTTTGTAAAGACTTAAAAGGTAGCCCACGTAGATACCCACTCCAGCACTGCCTCTCTCATCCTTTGAACCATCTGTATACACTCTTAGCCACTGATCTGATGGGTATTTCCCTTCCATTGTGGAGATAGATAGGTGACTGAGGACTAGTCTTATTTTCATACATCTTCTAACAATACACAATTTGAGTGTATCTGTGGGAAATATATTAGATTATTTGGCAGGACGTATGGGTCTGTAGGAAGGATGGGTTATATGGGTCTGTAGGATGCTCTTCAGTCTGAATTCAGCTTGCTCTTCTGCCAAGACATATTTTGATTCGAGGTACCTGGTTTAGCATATTTTTAATTACGCATTCTTGGATTTTAGTTAGGATGTGATGTAAGTACTATGGCTATGTAGGTATACTATCCAGTCTGAAGGCAAATCTAGTAAGTACAAATTTTAGATCTTCTTGTCTAAGATTTTTAATAATCTGTGGGAATATATCACCTGGCCCAGATTTTTTTTAACTTATGTACTTTTTATTGCTTCTTTTAGCTCTTCCATGCAGAACTCTTTCTGGAAAGTGACTCTTCACTGATTTCTTTTTTCATTTTTTTGTCCTCTTTATTTTCTGTAGGTGCGAGTTTAGATGTGTAGTAATTTGCCTACTTTCTGAGGGTCTATAATTTCTTTGTTGGTTATAGTCAATAGGGTCTGTGTGCAATCTGGGGTTTTAGTGTTTAGTGTATTGAGCAATTGAAACGCTTTTGCACTATACGACTGGAAGTCCATTGTGTTAAGAAAAAAAACATTTTTGGGACAATGCTGCTCATGTTTACAGCACTCCTTAAGCTGTACATGCCCCTTGAGTGGTGCTAAATGAGCAACAGAGCTGGCCTTACCCCTTTGATATACTCCATTTAGAACTCTACCCACTTATCCCAGTTCTCCTCCACTTCTCAAAACAGTATGCAAATTCCTCTTTTGGAATTGCCATCAGCTGTCTTACCGTACTTCATTCTCCTGAATGTTGTTCACTGTCTGAAATCTCGTTCCTTTAAGTGGTAATTTTAGCATTGGAAAAAGCCAGAAGTCAATGAGAGCCAAATCAAGACTCTATGATGGCTAAGTAACCCATGTGCCAGTTACCACTTGTCCACAACTGCTTCCATTTTGTCCTCACAGCAACCTTCACCCTGTGAAAATATCTGTGTATTACTCCTTAGTTATTGTCTGATCTGGAGGCACTTAATAATGATGGACCAGACCTTCAATGTTGAATGAAACACTGAATTTGGTCTCAATGTCACTTCCAAATTTTGGATTGTCATGTGTGCAGGGTGAAAAATTATGGCCTGAATAGGAAAACAACACTTTTCTGGATTAATTTGTATTTATTTCTTAACATAATCTCTAGTTAGCTCTATACACTTTTTCCAACTATGTTCTAAAGCAGTTATGCTAGACTGATAAGCCAATTTGTCGAGGTCCTCAAAATAGCCATTTACAATTTACAACATCGCTGGCTTGATTACGGTATTGTCTTTTTCCATCAAGTCATCTTTTTGAGGTTAGGAAAGAGGTAGAAGTCACTCAAGGCTAAATGGGGTGAGTATGGTGGTTGAGGAAGCAATTCGAACTTCAATTCTTTGATGTTAGCCATTGCAACTATTGTTTGAAACTTCCTTTTAAAAATTTTTTTGTCAAGTGTCAGCAAATGTGGCACCAATCTAGTGCACACCTTTGTCATAACCAGATGTTTCTGTAAGATATTGTTCACAGGTTCCATTGATGTACCAGCAGTCTTAGCTATCTCATCCACTTTCATTCTACATCTACCAAAAAGATTTTATGGATTTTTTCCATTTTTGCTGGCACAGTTACTTCAATTAGACATCCAACTTGTGGGTTGTCAGTTGTGCTTGTCCAACCCATTTAAATACAGCCACCCAGGCTCAACAGTTGTATTCAATGGCTAAGAGTCCCACAACTTTGAATACAGCTCCTTTTGTATACCAGTTGCAGTTAAATTTATGAAAACAAATTTTTTTTCAAATCAGACTAAACAACTCATTGACTTTAAATTATTGAACTAGACCTACAAAGGACAAAATCATACAACACAGTTAAAATAACACTATCTCTGTGTCAGGCTCAAAACTTTTCACCTTACCCGCTATTCCCAACTATCTTGAAAGTATCAATACCAGACTGAAACATTACTGTTTCGTATCAAATAAATTTGTCCCTAGTACGGACATCATTGAAACAATCTTTACTAATTAACTTTGCATTACTTGCCACTTTTTTTACCAAGGTTAATCCAGTGTTCGTGTGAGCGTTTATTTGGAGAACAGAAATTAGGTTGTTTTAAATAAATACTTAGAGTCGATTTGTATTCAATGAATTTACTTTTATTTGTCAGATTCAGAAAATAAATCAATTTTAAAATCACATATTGTTTTACTCTCCATTTACATAAAACGTCCTTCACCCTCTTCTCCCCGTACCGTATTTCTATCTAATTACTATATAACATACTGTTATGTTTCTTTATAGGAAGTTATCAGTTCAACATATTAAAAGGAAAAACAAATCTTGAAATACAGATTAAATATGGTATACCTTAAATTTACTTAACGTAAACCAGTGCTCATTCTCTTTATGTAACTCTCTCTCACTCACTCACACATTATTTCTTTAAATTCCCATTTTAATTAATAGCACTTTTTAGTTTTATCAAAATTTAAACAACTGTATAATAGGTTAAAATTTGGTCAAAATATAAAAAGGTTCAAAAGTTACTCATCCTCGTTGGCTGTCTCTCCGGCGTTGCATCACTACCATACATACACTTTTTTTGTCCGTTTAACGTCCGAAATATTTATGGAAACTGTTTTAAACTTACACTTGTGCTGTACTACTTTCATTCACATTTTTATTGTTGTTTTACATTAACTCACTCATTATTAGTCGGCCGGCTTACATTGTTCATGTGCCCGGTTTTCTGGCGAACCGTGCGTTGAAGCACCTGCGCGGTTCGGAAGTTCGACACCAACTCAAGTTTTCAACATGGCTCAGCGTCCCTCTGTGTCCGACAACTTGCCTCGTGATTAGCTGGTCGCATCTCGAGGCGTTTCATCATCTCGTACTTGGCGAGAAGGAATTCTTAAACGTGACTTTCACGTTGTGAACAGCGGCCCACAAGTGCGCTCGTACGCATGAATACACACCCTTTCTAATAATTTGCATTCCGGTACCGTGCTGTACCTTACACGGAGCTACAGTCAGTGACCAAAAATACACTCTTGTTAAATAAAAAGGTGAAAAGCTTTAAATTATAGACCCCCATCAGTTTGTACCATTACAATACCCCCCCCCCAATGAGAGGTTTTCTGTTGAAACAGAAAATCTCTCATTGCCTAAAAACTCTAAGAGGACCAGCAAGGATATGTCGCCAACAACTCCCCTTACTTCCTTATTACAATCATGGGTAACTGACCCTCCTAGTCCGGTGACTATGGCTGCACCTGAATGACATTACTGGACTTCCCTGCTCGAGATCCCAACACCATAAAGTCAGACAGGTACCCGCCACAGTATCACCAAACTCTGCAACATTCAATAAAAAAAATCAATAGCTGGTCTTTTACAGTGTCACATCCCCGACTGGTTTGTTTTCCTCTTAGCCTGTACTAGTTTGCGTTAAGAAGCACTGGTTGCATCTATACGTACATTCTTACCCTAAACATATTACATTTGTTTATACTACATTCCTATTCAAATAACCATCAAAATACATTACTAACCCTTCAGTTTCTATTGACTGAACAACTTAACTATTTATCTCGCATTATCATTTTAAATCAAAAATCAAATTATTTAAATTTCAATCATTTATCCAAATAAATCTAAGTTCATTACCAAAATTCACATTTTAAATTATTTAGACCATCTCTTTCAATTAATTACTTTAATTGCATTATTCAAAATAAGTCAATTAATTTAATTTCATTTTGTATTTATTCACTTTCATCATAAAATTCATCTATCATCTTGGTAACCTTCAAATCAAAACTAATCAAAACAATTTACTAACAACATTTCTATCTTTTAAATAAATTAAATGAATTTAATTTTCAGAATTATATATATTGACAATTATTAAAACAATAAAAAACTTATTACTATCATAAAACAATTACACCTATAAATTGATCACACAAAATGCAAGACATATAACACCATGCATCAGCTGATGTCTCACCAGTATGAAAATAACCATGAAAATATATGAAAATATCCACTTAATACAAGTAAAACAAATACACAAAATTATCTACAATATAAGTCATTAAATGTTATACAATTCCTTCAATGTTGCCAAACGTGCTTTTAGTTCATACTCATCCACGTATGGGGTCTGCCCGTCGCCGACCCCATCTCTATACACCATGGTTCTGCTAGGCTATACTGAAAATTTGTAATTTGCGATTCGCTCCCCAACAACAACTTTTACATTACACCATCATCCTGTTAGAATGGCAAATCACACCTGTTTATACTTGAATGGTTGCTTTCCCATACTTTTGTTTCGAATAACAAGAAAACTTTTAGACAACCGTTGGTTCGTGGGGGCGTGCCAAGTTATGCACCTCTTATAGTAATTTTCACCCACGAACCTTAGGGGTCCCCTCCCCGTTCTAAAACAAAATTAAATTTCTACTTGCACCAATTTGTGGAGTAGGACCATCGTTGTTTTCACCCCCAGGTGGAAGTTACCTCCAACCATGGTCTGCCTCCAAACAGCCAAAACCCACAGTCAGGGTTGGTGAAGTGCCTGAAAGGGCTGCCTGAAAGTGGGGGATCACATGTAAAATACACTACATACATGTTTTAGATCCCTACACTTACATAATCAACATATACAACATAATAAACACTTAACTTGCACATTAACATCATTACATTAACATAAACATTTCAAATTTAAATTTTACAAAAAATTACCCACCTTCCCTAGGTTAAATTCTTTCTAATTCATTTAATTTCTTTATTAAAACATTTTACTTTACTTCCAATTCGTTATAAAATTCCTACCTACATATGGTCAGTCATTCAATCAAATAAAACATGATTACTGTCATAAACTCTCACACCACTCTGTTTATAGTTATAAACATTTATCACAACAAATATAACGTACATCACCATATGTACCTTCTGATACATCATAACAACCATATGACTCAACAACTAAACACATTTTACATTTACTCATTTATTATTTATTCTAAAGTTCAAATCTCAGAAAAATCATTTAAATTTATTACCAAAGTTCATTTATACAACATTAATTAATTAATTCATTCATTCATCTCAAATTTATTTAATTCCATCCGTTTTTTAAAACACTAAGTTATTTTAATTACCTTATTCCAAAACAATTTTACTTCAGTTAATTGCATTACAAACTTCACAATTGCTCTCGTTATTTATTTAGTCTGGTAAACTATTATTATTATTAAAATCAATTCCTACTGCATACATACATTGTTTACATAAAATACAGAGTGCAACATAACCTATTACACAAACACAATTAACCTCACTATAAATTTATCTACAATTTCTTCGTCATATCATATTATTGTTTACCACACCTCATTACATAAGTAAGCCAAGTATTTACCATTAGCTCAAATAATTAAATATTCATTTACTATTTAACTAACCACCATCATCGAAAATCAATCTTATTCTCACATAACAATTTTCATCTTTGATTACACTCATTACATTATTATTATTTATATAATAACTCTTTATGGTTGGTTTATTCCCTATACCACAAGAATAATTCACCAGATTACTCCCCATTATTGACTCATAAAACCCGTCTACCTTGGTAATTTTAGTCCTGTCTTCGTCAGTATTTTTGGTTAAAATCAGGTAAGTTATATCATCACCACAATCATCTCCTACAAGTACACTGGGTCTACTCCAAGGTAAGTCTTTATTTTCATTTATTATCTCTGTACTCATTATTCCCCAAGGTAAGTCTACAATATTACTACTTCTCTCTCTATTCATCCTCTTTAATAATTCTTTATAACTTCCAATAACATCAAATAATACCCCTCTCTCTCTCTCAATATGAATAATTCTATTTCTCCCACTCTCTCACAACACCTCTCATCATAACACCATTTCATTTTTTCTCTATCACTCCATGCAAAGGGCAACAACACAACGTTATCATAACACATCCTGGCTTTTCCAGGGAACTCATGATACACTGGGGACCTACTTAGAGACACCTCGTCTCTCACATAACTACTGGAGGAAACTTTGTCCTCATAAATCACTAGTGGAGTCTTTACTCCACTTAAACCACAGGGAAAATTTGCCCTTTGCTCGCCTAACCTCTCTTCACACTCTTTCTCATTACTACCACTAAAACTTCATCGTCACTATTATTATTCACCCCTTTCCTTAATGTATCACACATAGATATTTCATTTTCAACTACATCACTATTATCGCTCTTTACTTCAATATTAAACTCATTACTATAATTACCACTTACCTTGTTGATTATTTCTTCGTTATTTTCATTTCTTCGTTCTCCACTCTTTCATTTTCTCAATATTTCGTTCTAACTCGTTAAACTTACTTTCGCATTTATTCTTTACAGCATTGATATCAATTTTAAGTTCGTCAAATTTAAAACTCACTTCTTCAAAATTTCTACTCTGTTCATCAAATTTACTATTTACTTCATTGTGTTGCTTTTCTGAACATTCTTTCATACTACATATTATATTATACAAATCTTTTAACATACCACTGTCATCAGCTTTCTTATTTTGACTAATTGAAATTGGCGTTGAATGAATTTCAACTTCATTCATTATTTTTGACTCGGTAAAATTACTTTCACTTGCTAGCATTACATCTGTTTGGATTCCTGAGTCGCTTCTATCAGCCGACACAGTTGACATATTTTCTTTGTTTACAAACATCAACTTATTTTCCGATTCATCACCGACAATTACGTCAATCATACTGATCTTACTTTCATTATTTTCTGCCATCTTTTTAAATTACCAAATTTCATATATCTTAAAAAATTCTTATCTTAAATGTATTCAGTAGTATTCAGTATAAGTATCACTTATATATAACATAGCATAACATAACATCATTTTTTGCACATAATTTATATGCAATACAACTTAACCTCCAGCAATATCACTTTTACATTCGCAAGTAGGTACAGTTCGTATATAATAAATTAAGACAAACTGTCCATGTTCGAGGCGCCATTGAAACAATACTTTCTCTATGCAAATAATAAAATCGAGTCCCTAGTTCGGATGCCATTGAAACAATAATTTCTCTATGCAAATAATAAAATCGAGTCCCTAGTTCGGACATCATTGAAACAATCTTTACTAATTAACTTTGCATTACTTGCCACTTTTTTTACCAAGGTTAATCCAGTGTTCGTGTGAGCGTTTATTTGGAGAACAGAAATTAGGTTGTTTTAAATAAATACTTAGAGTCGATTTGTATTCAATGAATTTACTTTTATTTGTCAGATTCAGAAAATAAATCGATTTTAAAATCACATATTGTTTTACTCTCCACTTACATAAAACATCCTTCACCCTCTTCTCCCCGTACCGTATTTCTATCTAATTACGATATAACATACTGTTATGTTTCTTTATAGGAAGTTATCAGTTCAACATATTAAAAGAAAAAACAAATCTTGAAATACAAATTAAATACGGTATACCTTAAATTTACTTAATGTAAACCAGTGCTCATTCTCTTTATGTAACTCTCTCTCACTCACTCACACATTATTTCTTTAAATTCCCATTTTAATTAATAGCGCTTTTTTAGTTTTATCAAAATTTAAACAACTGTATAATAGGTTAAAATTTGGTCAAAATATAAAAAGGTTCAAAAGTTACTCATCCTCGTTGGCTGTTTCTCCGGCGTTGCATCACTACCATACATACATTTTTGTTGTCCGTTTAACGTCCGAAATATTTATGGAAACTGTTTTAAACTTACACTTGTGCTGTACTACTTTCATTCACATTTTTATTGTTGTTTTATATTAACTCACTCATTATTAGTCGGCCGGCTTACATTGTTTGTGTGCCCGGTTTTCTGGCGAACCGCGCGTTGAAGCACCTGCGCGGTTCGGAAGTTCGACACCAACTCAAGTTTTCAACATGGCTCAGCGTCCCTCTGTGTCCGACAACTTGCCTCGTGATTAGCTGGTCACATCTCGAGGCGTTTCATCATCTCGTACTTGGCGAGAAGGAATTCTTAAACGTGACTTTCACGTTGTGAACAGCGGCCCACAAGTGCGCTCGTACGCATGAATACACACCCTTTCTAATAATTTGCATTCCGGTACCGTGCTGTACCTTACACGGAGCTACAGTCAGTGACCAAAAATACACTCTTGTTAAATAAAAAGGTGAAAAGCTTTAAATTATAGACCCCCATCAGTTTGTACCATTACAATACCCCCCCCCCCAATGAGAGGTTTTCTGTTGAAACAGAAAATCTCTCATTGCCTAAAAACTCTAAGAGGACCAGCAAGGATATGTCGCCAACAACTCCCCTTACTTCCTTATTACAATCATGGGTAACTGACCCTCCTAGTCCGGTGACTATGGCTGCACCTGAATGACATTACTGGACTTCCCTGCTCGAGATCCCAACACCATAAAGTCAGACAGGTACCCGCCACAGTATCACCAAACTCTGCAACATTCAATAAAAAAAATCAATAGCTGGTCTTTTACAGTGTCACATCCCCGACTGGTTTGTTTTCCTCTTAGCCTGTACTAGTTTGCGTTAAGAAGCACTGGTTGCATCTATACGTACATTCTTACCCTAAACATATTACATTTGTTTATACTACATTCCTATTCAAATAACCATCAAAATACATTACTAACCCTTCAGTTTCTATTGACTGAACAACTTAACTATTTATCTCGCATTATCATTTTAAATCAAAAATCAAATTATTTAAATTTCAATCATTTATCCAAATAAATCTAAGTTCATTACCAAAATTCACATTTTAAATTATTTAGACCATCTCTTTCAATTAATTACTTTAATTGCATTATTCAAAATAAGTCAATTAATTTAATTTCATTTTGTATTTATTCACTTTCATCATAAAATTCATCTATCATCTTGGTAACCTTCAAATCAAAACTAATCAAAACAATTTACTAACAACATTTCTATCTTTTAAATAAATTAAATGAATTTAATTTTCAGAATTATATATATTGACAATTATTAAAACAATAAAAAACTTATTACTATCATAAAACAATTACACCTATAAATTGATCACACAAAATGCAAGACATATAACACCATGCATCAGCTGATGTCTCACCAGTATGAAAATAACCATGAAAATATATGAAAATATCCACTTAATACAAGTAAAACAAATACACAAAATTATCTACAATATAAGTCATTAAATGTTATACAATTCCTTCAATGTTGCCAAACGTGCTTTTAGTTCATACTCATCCACGTATGGGGTCTGCCCGTCGCCGACCCCATCTCTATACACCATGGTTCTGCTAGGCTATACTGAAAATTTGTAATTTGCGATTCGCTCCCCAACAACAACTTTTACATTACACCATCATCCTGTTAGAATGGCAAATCACACCTGTTTATACTTGAATGGTTGCTTTCCCATACTTTTGTTTCGAATAACAAGAAAACTTTTAGACAACCGTTGGTTCGTGGGGGCGTGCCAAGTTATGCACCTCTTATAGTAATTTTCACCCACGAACCTTAGGGGTCCCCTCCCCGTTCTAAAACAAAATTAAATTTCTACTTGCACCAATTTGTGGAGTAGGACCATCGTTGTTTTCACCCCCAGGTGGAAGTTACCTCCAACCATGGTCTGCCTCCAAACAGCCAAAACCCACAGTCAGGGTTGGTGAAGTGCCTGAAAGGGCTGCCTGAAAGTGGGGGATCACATGTAAAATACACTACATACATGTTTTAGATCCCTACACTTACATAATCAACATATACAACATAATAAACACTTAACTTGCACATTAACATCATTACATTAACATAAACATTTCAAATTTAAATTTTACAAAAAATTACCCACCTTCCCTAGGTTAAATTCTTTCTAATTCATTTAATTTCTTTATTAAAACATTTTACTTTACTTCCAATTCGTTATAAAATTCCTACCTACATATGGTCAGTCATTCAATCAAATAAAACATGATTACTGTCATAAACTCTCACACCACTCTGTTTATAGTTATAAACATTTATCACAACAAATATAACGTACATCACCATATGTACCTTCTGATACATCATAACAACCATATGACTCAACAACTAAACACATTTTACATTTACTCATTTATTATTTATTCTAAAGTTCAAATCTCAGAAAAATCATTTAAATTTATTACCAAAGTTCATTTATACAACATTAATTAATTAATTCATTCATTCATCTCAAATTTATTTAATTCCATCCGTTTTTTAAAACACTAAGTTATTTTAATTACCTTATTCCAAAACAATTTTACTTCAGTTAATTGCATTACAAACTTCACAATTGCTCTCGTTATTTATTTAGTCTGGTAAACTATTATTATTATTAAAATCAATTCCTACTGCATACATACATTGTTTACATAAAATACAGAGTGCAACATAACCTATTACACAAACACAATTAACCTCACTATAAATTTATCTACAATTTCTTCGTCATATCATATTATTGTTTACCACACCTCATTACATAAGTAAGCCAAGTATTTACCATTAGCTCAAATAATTAAATATTCATTTACTATTTAACTAACCACCATCATCGAAAATCAATCTTATTCTCACATAACAATTTTCATCTTTGATTACACTCATTACATTATTATTATTTATATAATAACTCTTTATGGTTGGTTTATTCCCTATACCACAAGAATAATTCACCAGATTACTCCCCATTATTGACTCATAAAACCCGTCTACCTTGGTAATTTTAGTCCTGTCTTCGTCAGTATTTTTGGTTAAAATCAGGTAAGTTATATCATCACCACAATCATCTCCTACAAGTACACTGGGTCTACTCCAAGGTAAGTCTTTATTTTCATTTATTATCTCTGTACTCATTATTCCCCAAGGTAAGTCTACAATATTACTACTTCTCTCTCTATTCATCCTCTTTAATAATTCTTTATAACTTCCAATAACATCAAATAATACCCCTCTCTCTCTCTCAATATGAATAATTCTATTTCTCCCACTCTCTCACAACACCTCTCATCATAACACCATTTCATTTTTTCTCTATCACTCCATGCAAAGGGCAACAACACAACGTTATCATAACACATCCTGGCTTTTCCAGGGAACTCATGATACACTGGGGACCTACTTAGAGACACCTCGTCTCTCACATAACTACTGGAGGAAACTTTGTCCTCATAAATCACTAGTGGAGTCTTTACTCCACTTAAACCACAGGGAAAATTTGCCCTTTGCTCGCCTAACCTCTCTTCACACTCTTTCTCATTACTACCACTAAAACTTCATCGTCACTATTATTATTCACCCCTTTCCTTAATGTATCACACATAGATATTTCATTTTCAACTACATCACTATTATCGCTCTTTACTTCAATATTAAACTCATTACTATAATTACCACTTACCTTGTTGATTATTTCTTCGTTATTTTCATTTCTTCGTTCTCCACTCTTTCATTTTCTCAATATTTCGTTCTAACTCGTTAAACTTACTTTCGCATTTATTCTTTACAGCATTGATATCAATTTTAAGTTCGTCAAATTTAAAACTCACTTCTTCAAAATTTCTACTCTGTTCATCAAATTTACTATTTACTTCATTGTGTTGCTTTTCTGAACATTCTTTCATACTACATATTATATTATACAAATCTTTTAACATACCACTGTCATCAGCTTTCTTATTTTGACTAATTGAAATTGGCGTTGAATGAATTTCAACTTCATTCATTATTTTTGACTCGGTAAAATTACTTTCACTTGCTAGCATTACATCTGTTTGGATTCCTGAGTCGCTTCTATCAGCCGACACAGTTGACATATTTTCTTTGTTTACAAACATCAACTTATTTTCCGATTCATCACCGACAATTACGTCAATCATACTGATCTTACTTTCATTATTTTCTGCCATCTTTTTAAATTACCAAATTTCATATATCTTAAAAAATTCTTATCTTAAATGTATTCAGTAGTATTCAGTATAAGTATCACTTATATATAACATAGCATAACATAACATCATTTTTTGCACATAATTTATATGCAATACAACTTAACCTCCAGCAATATCACTTTTACATTCGCAAGTAGGTACAGTTCGTATATAATAAATTAAGACAAACTGTCCATGTTCGAGGCGCCATTGAAACAATACTTTCTCTATGCAAATAATAAAATCGAGTCCCTAGTTCGGATGCCATTGAAACAATAATTTCTCTATGCAAATAATAAAATCGAGTCCCTAGTTCGGACATCATTGAAACAATCTTTACTAATTAACTTTGCATTACTTGCCACTTTTTTTACCAAGGTTAATCCAGTGTTCGTGTGAGCGTTTATTTGGAGAACAGAAATTAGGTTGTTTTAAATAAATACTTAGAGTCGATTTGTATTCAATGAATTTACTTTTATTTGTCAGATTCAGAAAATAAATCGATTTTAAAATCACATATTGTTTTACTCTCCACTTACATAAAACATCCTTCACCCTCTTCTCCCCGTACCGTATTTCTATCTAATTACGATATAACATACTGTTATGTTTCTTTATAGGAAGTTATCAGTTCAACATATTAAAAGAAAAAACAAATCTTGAAATACAAATTAAATACGGTATACCTTAAATTTACTTAATGTAAACCAGTGCTCATTCTCTTTATGTAACTCTCTCTCACTCACTCACACATTATTTCTTTAAATTCCCATTTTAATTAATAGCGCTTTTTTAGTTTTATCAAAATTTAAACAACTGTATAATAGGTTAAAATTTGGTCAAAATATAAAAAGGTTCAAAAGTTACTCATCCTCGTTGGCTGTTTCTCCGGCGTTGCATCACTACCATACATACATTTTTGTTGTCCGTTTAACGTCCGAAATATTTATGGAAACTGTTTTAAACTTACACTTGTGCTGTACTACTTTCATTCACATTTTTATTGTTGTTTTATATTAACTCACTCATTATTAGTCGGCCGGCTTACATTGTTTGTGTGCCCGGTTTTCTGGCGAACCGCGCGTTGAAGCACCTGCGCGGTTCGGAAGTTCGACACCAACTCAAGTTTTCAACATGGCTCAGCGTCCCTCTGTGTCCGACAACTTGCCTCGTGATTAGCTGGTCACATCTCGAGGCGTTTCATCATCTCGTACTTGGCGAGAAGGAATTCTTAAACGTGACTTTCACGTTGTGAACAGCGGCCCACAAGTGCGCTCGTACGCATGAATACACACCCTTTCTAATAATTTGCATTCCGGTACCGTGCTGTACCTTACACGGAGCTACAGTCAGTGACCAAAAATACACTCTTGTTAAATAAAAAGGTGAAAAGCTTTAAATTATAGACCCCCATCAGTTTGTACCATTACAATACCCCCCCCCCAATGAGAGGTTTTCTGTTGAAACAGAAAATCTCTCATTGCCTAAAAACTCTAAGAGGACCAGCAAGGATATGTCGCCAACAACTCCCCTTACTTCCTTATTACAATCATGGGTAACTGACCCTCCTAGTCCGGTGACTATGGCTGCACCTGAATGACATTACTGGACTTCCCTGCTCGAGATCCCAACACCATAAAGTCAGACAGGTACCCGCCACAGTATCACCAAACTCTGCAACATTCAATAAAAAAAATCAATAGCTGGTCTTTTACAGTGTCACATCCCCGACTGGTTTGTTTTCCTCTTAGCCTGTACTAGTTTGCGTTAAGAAGCACTGGTTGCATCTATACGTACATTCTTACCCTAAACATATTACATTTGTTTATACTACATTCCTATTCAAATAACCATCAAAATACATTACTAACCCTTCAGTTTCTATTGACTGAACAACTTAACTATTTATCTCGCATTATCATTTTAAATCAAAAATCAAATTATTTAAATTTCAATCATTTATCCAAATAAATCTAAGTTCATTACCAAAATTCACATTTTAAATTATTTAGACCATCTCTTTCAATTAATTACTTTAATTGCATTATTCAAAATAAGTCAATTAATTTAATTTCATTTTGTATTTATTCACTTTCATCATAAAATTCATCTATCATCTTGGTAACCTTCAAATCAAAACTAATCAAAACAATTTACTAACAACATTTCTATCTTTTAAATAAATTAAATGAATTTAATTTTCAGAATTATATATATTGACAATTATTAAAACAATAAAAAACTTATTACTATCATAAAACAATTACACCTATAAATTGATCACACAAAATGCAAGACATATAACACCATGCATCAGCTGATGTCTCACCAGTATGAAAATAACCATGAAAATATATGAAAATATCCACTTAATACAAGTAAAACAAATACACAAAATTATCTACAATATAAGTCATTAAATGTTATACAATTCCTTCAATGTTGCCAAACGTGCTTTTAGTTCATACTCATCCACGTATGGGGTCTGCCCGTCGCCGACCCCATCTCTATACACCATGGTTCTGCTAGGCTATACTGAAAATTTGTAATTTGCGATTCGCTCCCCAACAACAACTTTTACATTACACCATCATCCTGTTAGAATGGCAAATCACACCTGTTTATACTTGAATGGTTGCTTTCCCATACTTTTGTTTCGAATAACAAGAAAACTTTTAGACAACCGTTGGTTCGTGGGGGCGTGCCAAGTTATGCACCTCTTATAGTAATTTTCACCCACGAACCTTAGGGGTCCCCTCCCCGTTCTAAAACAAAATTAAATTTCTACTTGCACCAATTTGTGGAGTAGGACCATCGTTGTTTTCACCCCCAGGTGGAAGTTACCTCCAACCATGGTCTGCCTCCAAACAGCCAAAACCCACAGTCAGGGTTGGTGAAGTGCCTGAAAGGGCTGCCTGAAAGTGGGGGATCACATGTAAAATACACTACATACATGTTTTAGATCCCTACACTTACATAATCAACATATACAACATAATAAACACTTAACTTGCACATTAACATCATTACATTAACATAAACATTTCAAATTTAAATTTTACAAAAAATTACCCACCTTCCCTAGGTTAAATTCTTTCTAATTCATTTAATTTCTTTATTAAAACATTTTACTTTACTTCCAATTCGTTATAAAATTCCTACCTACATATGGTCAGTCATTCAATCAAATAA
This sequence comes from Magicicada septendecula, assembly GCA_034769895.1. Classification (NCBI taxonomy): domain Eukaryota; kingdom Metazoa; phylum Arthropoda; class Insecta; order Hemiptera; family Cicadidae; genus Magicicada; species Magicicada septendecula. The sequence goes on along the minus strand of CM068376.1, from coordinate 353,443,499 downwards.
AACATGATTACTGTCATAAACTCTCACACCACTCTGTTTATAGTTATAAACATTTATCACAACAAATATAACGTACATCACCATATGTACCTTCTGATACATCATAACAACCATATGACTCAACAACTAAACACATTTTACATTTACTCATTTATTATTTATTCTAAAGTTCAAATCTCAGAAAAATCATTTAAATTTATTACCAAAGTTCATTTATACAACATTAATTAATTAATTCATTCATTCATCTCAAATTTATTTAATTCCATCCGTTTTTTAAAACACTAAGTTATTTTAATTACCTTATTCCAAAACAATTTTACTTCAGTTAATTGCATTACAAACTTCACAATTGCTCTCGTTATTTATTTAGTCTGGTAAACTATTATTATTATTAAAATCAATTCCTACTGCATACATACATTGTTTACATAAAATACAGAGTGCAACATAACCTATTACACAAACACAATTAACCTCACTATAAATTTATCTACAATTTCTTCGTCATATCATATTATTGTTTACCACACCTCATTACATAAGTAAGCCAAGTATTTACCATTAGCTCAAATAATTAAATATTCATTTACTATTTAACTAACCACCATCATCGAAAATCAATCTTATTCTCACATAACAATTTTCATCTTTGATTACACTCATTACATTATTATTATTTATATAATAACTCTTTATGGTTGGTTTATTCCCTATACCACAAGAATAATTCACCAGATTACTCCCCATTATTGACTCATAAAACCCGTCTACCTTGGTAATTTTAGTCCTGTCTTCGTCAGTATTTTTGGTTAAAATCAGGTAAGTTATATCATCACCACAATCATCTCCTACAAGTACACTGGGTCTACTCCAAGGTAAGTCTTTATTTTCATTTATTATCTCTGTACTCATTATTCCCCAAGGTAAGTCTACAATATTACTACTTCTCTCTCTATTCATCCTCTTTAATAATTCTTTATAACTTCCAATAACATCAAATAATACCCCTCTCTCTCTCTCAATATGAATAATTCTATTTCTCCCACTCTCTCACAACACCTCTCATCATAACACCATTTCATTTTTTCTCTATCACTCCATGCAAAGGGCAACAACACAACGTTATCATAACACATCCTGGCTTTTCCAGGGAACTCATGATACACTGGGGACCTACTTAGAGACACCTCGTCTCTCACATAACTACTGGAGGAAACTTTGTCCTCATAAATCACTAGTGGAGTCTTTACTCCACTTAAACCACAGGGAAAATTTGCCCTTTGCTCGCCTAACCTCTCTTCACACTCTTTCTCATTACTACCACTAAAACTTCATCGTCACTATTATTATTCACCCCTTTCCTTAATGTATCACACATAGATATTTCATTTTCAACTACATCACTATTATCGCTCTTTACTTCAATATTAAACTCATTACTATAATTACCACTTACCTTGTTGATTATTTCTTCGTTATTTTCATTTCTTCGTTCTCCACTCTTTCATTTTCTCAATATTTCGTTCTAACTCGTTAAACTTACTTTCGCATTTATTCTTTACAGCATTGATATCAATTTTAAGTTCGTCAAATTTAAAACTCACTTCTTCAAAATTTCTACTCTGTTCATCAAATTTACTATTTACTTCATTGTGTTGCTTTTCTGAACATTCTTTCATACTACATATTATATTATACAAATCTTTTAACATACCACTGTCATCAGCTTTCTTATTTTGACTAATTGAAATTGGCGTTGAATGAATTTCAACTTCATTCATTATTTTTGACTCGGTAAAATTACTTTCACTTGCTAGCATTACATCTGTTTGGATTCCTGAGTCGCTTCTATCAGCCGACACAGTTGACATATTTTCTTTGTTTACAAACATCAACTTATTTTCCGATTCATCACCGACAATTACGTCAATCATACTGATCTTACTTTCATTATTTTCTGCCATCTTTTTAAATTACCAAATTTCATATATCTTAAAAAATTCTTATCTTAAATGTATTCAGTAGTATTCAGTATAAGTATCACTTATATATAACATAGCATAACATAACATCATTTTTTGCACATAATTTATATGCAATACAACTTAACCTCCAGCAATATCACTTTTACATTCGCAAGTAGGTACAGTTCGTATATAATAAATTAAGACAAACTGTCCATGTTCGAGGCGCCATTGAAACAATACTTTCTCTATGCAAATAATAAAATCGAGTCCCTAGTTCGGATGCCATTGAAACAATAATTTCTCTATGCAAATAATAAAATCGAGTCCCTAGTTCGGACATCATTGAAACAATCTTTACTAATTAACTTTGCATTACTTGCCACTTTTTTTACCAAGGTTAATCCAGTGTTCGTGTGAGCGTTTATTTGGAGAACAGAAATTAGGTTGTTTTAAATAAATGCTTAGAGTCGATTTGTATTCAATGAATTTACTTTTATTTGTCAGATTCAGAAAATAAATCGATTTTAAAATCACATATTGTTTTACTCTCCACTTACATAAAACATCCTTCACCCTCTTCTCCCCGTACCGTATTTCTATCTAATTACGATATAACATACTGTTATGTTTCTTTATAGGAAGTTATCAGTTCAACATATTAAAAGAAAAAACAAATCTTGAAATACAAATTAAATACGGTATACCTTAAATTTACTTAATGTAAACCAGTGCTCATTCTCTTTATGTAACTCTCTCTCACTCACTCACACATTATTTCTTTAAATTCCCATTTTAATTAATAGCGCTTTTTTAGTTTTATCAAAATTTAAACAACTGTATAATAGGTTAAAATTTGGTCAAAATATAAAAAGGTTCAAAAGTTACTCATCCTCGTTGGCTGTTTCTCTGGCGTTGCATCACTACCATACATACATTTTTGTTGTCCGTTTAACGTCCGAAATATTTATGGAAACTGTTTTAAACTTACACTTGTGCTGTACTACTTTCATTCACATTTTTATTGTTGTTTTATATTAACTCACTCATTATTAGTCGGCCGGCTTACATTGTTTGTGTGCCCGGTTTTCTGGCGAACCGCGCGTTGAAGCACCTGCGCGGTTCGGAAGTTCGACGCCAACTCAAGTTTTCAACATGGCTCAGCATCCCTCTGTGTCCGGCAACTTGCCTCGTGATTAGCTGGTCGCATCTCGAGGCGTTTTCGTCATCTCGTACCTGGCGAGAAGGCATTCTTAAACGTGACTTTCACATTGTGAACAGCGGCCCACAAGTGCGCTCGTACGCATGAATACACACCCTTTCTGATAATTTGCCTTCAGGTACCGTGCTGTACCTTACACGGAGCTACAGTCAGTGACCAAAAAATACACTCTTGTTAAATAAAAAGGTGAAAAGCTTTAAATTATAGACCCCCATCAGTTTTGTACCATTACAAGACTTTAATTTGAGTACCTCTCATTGAATCCTCATCAAAACACCCTGTTAATCATTCAAATGAATTCTACAGCATGTCCATTCCAAATGGATTCAAATGTATGTCAAGTGCAAAACAAAACTTGATGCGGATTCACTAATCCACTTGCTCAGTTATTGTGAATGCAATGGCCATACAAAACACAAGCTTAATGGTATCTAATTTCCAACTGAAGGGCCCAACAGAAGTGTGACTGTTCATATGTCCATGGTAAAATCTCCTGCAATTGACTATGCAGTTTCAAAAAGGTCACATAGCACATTATCATAATATTCAAAATAGTTGTAAACCTAAAACCTGGACAGACCTAAACTTTCTTATATTGAAGAGAAACCTGTAAACACTAAATAAAATAATGAATCCTAAGTCTAGCATAGAATTCTAATCTGACTACCTTCTACAGAATTAATATTGATTTTGAAAAAATACTTACTTTTTTGGTCATTTTGGCCAGTTTTAATACTGCAGTTCTTCAATATGCTTATCAGCAAGTGTTTGAAATAACCTATCAAATATTTAATCAAATTAAATTCAGTTTAATCACAGACAATACTTTATAATAACACACTATTAATAAACACAATAAATAATTGAAGTTAGCTCTCAATATTTCATTACACTGACAAAAATAACCTGAAAACAAATACAGTAACACACATATTATATTGTAATTATGAAAAGTAATGTATTACCTAAACAATTGTAAGTAATGTCACAGTAATAAATAAAAAAAATAATAATGTAAAAGTTGTAGGGCTGATAGGCTGTGGTGTACTCGTTGCTGTAAGATTTACTAAGTACTGTATATTGATAACTCCTGCAGCAGCTATCTTTTGTGCCATGGAACACATGTGACTGCACGAAAACTTGATTAACAATGATCAGAGTGAAGGACGTCTTCTCGTATAACTTTAAGACAACACTCACTCCTGTGTAGTAAAATCATTGTTACCCAAGGCCAGTGCCCCATCTTCCTACAGGCTTGCTGTTAATACCATCCAAAACCAACAACAAGGATATATTGAGGGCTGAGTTCCATACATCTAATGATGCAGCAATTGAAGTCAATGGCTTTGCTATACAGGTTATAGAAGTAACTCTGCATCATACCCAGGACTTCAATTTTGCTGAACAAGATAGAATTTTCCTCGTGTGACACTATGGCAGACTCCTATGTGTTGTCTGTATAGTCAACATCAAGCTGCTGGAGGGCCAGTGTATAGACATATTTTCAGACAGGACCTGCAAAATCCAGCATTACCTTAGATCAGTAAAAGATACCGTTGTTCAGCTCTGCTTATGTGGTATGTTCAGAGTGCCTTCCTGGTACAGACTGGTTTTGCACCAGCACCATAAGGCACAACATCCACACTCATCTTGGATCACCAGAAGTCTACTGTCATCAAGCACAAGAATCATTCCATCTTGTTCAGAAAGATTAAAGTTCTAGCTACACACATAGTTACTTCCATAGACTGTATAGCAAAGCCATTGATTTCCTCAGACTTGGCGATCATTGCACCAATACATGTGAAGAACTATAATATAACCTGATCTTTGGCTCTGGGTAGTATTATGTAGTGGACCTACAGAAAGATAGGGTCATTGTGCTTGAGCAACAAAGTTATATTATTTCCTTTCAGACTCTTGTTTGACTCTGGGAGGTCGCTGATGGAGATGCTGAAAAGTGCTGTGCTGGGCACAGCTCCTTGGAGGGAGTCCAGTTTTTGTATGCGTATATCCAGAGTTTTTATTTCCATACCTTACTGTGGTCCATTTTTGAGAGAGAAATTTTATAAGCCATCACAGCATGTTTCCCCTTACCTTGATCAGGCTGATTTTTGGGAAAGTTTATTTCTCCATCCTGTGTCACAGGCTTCTTTAAAATCTACAAAGACAGGAAGAACACTTTTTTGGTCAAACACTTCTCTGGCTGCCTGGGTGACTCTCAGTCTCTGGCTTGCACCTAATCCTTAGGTGCAAGGATTCAGGAAGGCCTTGGAGTTGCATAGGGAGGTTGCATCTATTGTTGTTGATCAACTTTTTTGACAATTATTAAAGATGGTTACCCATAAGCTGCAAAATTTTAGCATTTTTATAGCATAACAACCTGACAATTTTTACATCATTTGATACTATCTGTGAAAGCCTTTACTGTTTATGAAGGAACTGTTTTAAGAAATTAAGTTTAATAATAATGTACTACAATGTAGTCCTAAAATTGAATGAAAAGAAAAATGTTACAAAAAATAATATCCCCTAGCAAATGTACCTCTGTTTCCACAATTAATTGTAAATACAAGTGAAACTTGCAGTTTTGTAAAAAAAAAGAAAAGAAAAAGAACCCCACCCATTAAATTTATAAATTAAGATTGTCAATAATACTACTAAAAGTGGTATGTTGATGACATTTTACTCCTCTACAACGGCAACAAAAGACAAATAGAAAATTTCCACAAATATATTAACACTCTACACCATAAATTAAAATTCACACTCGAATTTGAACAAAACAATAGCATAAACTTCTTGGACCTTACAATTACCAAAACAAAACACACACACATACAAAATATACAGAAAACCCACCATATCAGACATGGTCATACATAACTCATCCAACCACCCAACTCAACACAAACATGCAGCTTTCAACTACATGCTCCACAGGCTCATTTCAATACCCCTAAACACACATGACTACCAAGAAGAATTAAACACAATCAAATATATAGCAGTCAAAAATGGATACACTCCTGATTTAATAAACAAACTACACAAACGCATCCTAAACACAAAAAGTAAAACACATCAAACCAACAACACACAACCCAGTAAATACATCACACTTACATACTACAATTCCAATACACACAAAATTGCTAACACATTTAGGAAACACAATTATAAAGTAGCCTACAGAACTAACAACACCATTAGGAAACACATAAATAATACTAACAAAAACACAGACACATACAGCAAAACAGGGGTTTATAAATTAAACTGCAATGATTGTCACCAATTCTACATCGGCCAGACGGGAAGATCTTTTTCCTCTAGATTCTCAGAACATTTAAAAGCCCTCACCACAAACTACATACATTCCACATTTGCCACACATTTACAAAATGAAAACCACAGTTACACAAACATAGAGCACAACATGGAAATACTACACTACTTACCTAAAAGTAGAAAACTAAACACAGCAGAACAATTTGAAATATACAGATATCACGCACTACAACCAAACAACATATTAAATGAACAATTACATTATAGATCACACATACTTTTCGATACACTGATTCAAACACACAATTTAAACCCCAGCACCAATTCCCTCCCACCATCAACCCCCACCACACATACCTACAGTCCATAACCGTTACTCTGTAAAGACATTCAGTATTTACTCCCACTGAAGAAGCCGTATACCACGTTGAAACGTTTGGGGAAATAAAACCATAAAGTAAGTTCATAGTGAAAGTTTATATATATATATATATATATATATAATACTAATAAAAGTGTACACAGTTTCCTTATGTGACAGCTTTTGAGGGGTGGCTAATAGCTATGTCCCGAAGCCGAACACTTTCTCTACATCCCTGTCTGTCTGTTGTTAACTGGAAGGTCTTGTGGGGAGTGGGGAAAGATGATGTGTACACACTTAAATTAAGCAGCAGTCATGTCAGGTTGAGCTTTGTGCATTGACTGATTTCATGGTTCTTTTCAAAGAGAACCAGTGCATTCTTTAAAACATCTCTCTTACTATTTAAGTGCATATATTATATATTTTTTATATAGTTTTGATCGTGTTTTTGTCATATTTTATATGTAAACATGGTTGTAGTAATTTATTCTTTATTAGGCTGTATATTCTGTGTAAGAGAGTATTTTTGTTGTACTTTTCATAAGTAAATGTGGTGTAGTAGATACTTATTCTATATATTCCTGAACCTGTGTCATTTAATAATAAAATTGATCTAGCATTCAAGTTTAGGAATGTGAACTGAAATAATCTTATGGTTATAAATAATTTCATAGCACTGTTAACTTTTTTACTTTGTTTAGAGAGTTAAATTTTTGTGAAGCATTTAATAAAATTACAGTAAAACCTCACTAATTTGTCACCTACAGGGCTGATGAATTAGTGAAATAGTGAATAGGTGAATAGATGAATTAGTGAGGGAATAAGAAACAAACCCATTAAAGACAATACAAACTGTTTTTATTAAAAGAGTAGCAATCTACAGTACTAATGTTATGCTCGAACATATTTATTGCTGGAAATTTTCAAACTCAAACAAGTTAACCGCTGTAATTGCAAAAAGAATTGTTTAATGGTTGAGAAAAAAAATCTAATTATCTTCTCTTTCTTTTCTGTTTACAAAGAGCCAAATTATGTATTTGATGCAGTGAAATTATTTTAGGCAGTTCTGCTTAATCTTGTCCTTTGTACCACTTGATTTCTGTAGTCAGTTATTCAATGACCTCTTTATGAAAGATTGCATGTTTTATTGGCAGGTCATCTTCTTTAGCATTAGCTTCTGTAGGTTCTGTGGATATGTATGTAACAATTTCATCATCACTAAACATTTTGTAGCCTACATCCGGTAAGTCTATTTCACACCAATTTTTGATGTTGTCTTCATTCAAAACTGTTAAATGCTGGTAGGGATTGGCAGATATCTAACAATTCTGACGTGGTGTCAAGATCTTCTGGTTCTGTAGACACTGGTTGTAATTCAGATGGCCGTAACATATTCCAGGCAGATTTTAGAATGTTTTCCAGAATACTTTCCCAGGCATCAGCTGCATTATATGTTGCATTCTTTATAGTGTATGCCTTCAAAAATTGTTCAATGTTCAGATATCGTTTTCACAAAGTGACAAACTTTGTAAAAAACACTTTCTGTACCGCTTCTTAAAACAGTCAATGATACCTTTGTCCATTTGTTGTATTAAGCTTGTTGTGTCAGCAGGAAGAAACATACATTGGATGCCGTTTGAATAAGACGAACATTCTCCTAAGTCATTAAGAGGATGGGCAGAAGCATTATCCAAGATTAATAGAGCCTTTTCTGGCAGATTTTTTTTCTTAAGTAAAACAGTACCTGTGTAACGGGACAGAATGGGGTGATAAATAATTCTAACCAGATTCAATTCAAATAATGTACAACCTTTGGGGAACCTCTGCTTTAACAAAGAGGCATACAATGATTGCGAAACACCCGTCTGTGTTTGTATCGGGAGTCAGTCTGTCCAGACGCATTATGTAATCACCTGCAATCCAGGACATCCGTGAATCACGGAAAATACGAAGGTAACGCGCTGATTTCACCAGGTGGCAAGAAAGTGTAGAATTTGATTCTAGAACATTTTAAACCAACCAATCAGAGCTCGGATTGGTGATCACGTGACCAGTCTCACACCTCGCAATCTGCACCCCAACGCCAGATTAAGGGGCCCAGCAAAAATTATTCAGACCGCACGGTCAACAAAAACAAGTACTCGCGAGTAAGTTATGTCGGCCGACATGATTATTAAAGTCAAATGTGATAAAACCGTGGCATAAAATATAGCCAAGTGAACAATCAACGCTAACGTAAAAGGAAAAAACTTTAACTATTTTCAATTGACTTTCGAAGTGTATGGTGAAATAAGTGACTTAAAAGATGGACCAGGTCTGCAACCAGGCTGAATACCCATATAATCAATTTTTAATTCCAAATTTTTAACAACATTCAAATTTATACCTGGGGATGTTTCAAATAATAATGAGATTAATAGAGCCATAATGAGAATAAATGGGGTTTATTCGAATATTAATGTAAAAGAAAGAGTGTGTGTGTGTGTGTGTGTGTGTGTGTGTGTGTGTGTGTGTGTGTGTGTGTGTGTGTGTGTGTGTGTGTGTGTGTGTGTGTGTGTGTGTGTGTGTGTGTGTGTGTGTGGTAATGTAAAGGTTACGTACTGGTTCGTCTCAATATTCATATACAACTAGTGATATCACTCATAATAGTATTAAAAAAAAAACTTAATAAGATTTGATTTCATGGTTTAGTATAAAATAGTTGTACAGCCTTTTATAGAACGTAAAAGAAGGGTGTGAGGTTTTGATAGCAAATACACTGCAACGATACAGCCATATGCTGTATTGGGCATTGATTTAAATAAATATAAAATTTGTAGAATTATTATAAGTTAGGGGTAAATGGACAGGTCTGAGATTGTAAAAATATTTCATTGTTATACTAGGGGAGAAATTAATCTGTTTTTACAGGCAAAGAACACCTCACCTGCTCGATTGTATGTGTGTTACGCGTGTATCTTGTGTGTGTTAGTGATGCATGTACAGACAGGAATCTCAGCTACCCTCCCCAAGTAATTACTAAAATAATTACTTTAATTATTTGTGTGAAAACGAATTAGTGTATAAACAAACAAAAGGCACCAAAGTGTGTGTAAATTTTATAGTTATCCCCAGTGAGAAAATGACGTTAATAGGACACACTACGCGAAGTCAGTGCGAAATAAACGTGCCAAAAATACGCAAATTGCAATAAGACGCTCAACTTAATACAGTGAGTGCTTAATCAAATTAACTATGATATCTATGATATGTGTATCTATGATACACCATCTAATAAACAGGTGTAATTGTAAGATGAGTAAATAAAAATAAATAAATAATAATAATTAAAAAATAAATAAATAAAAGCTCGCATACGGTTCACTAATAATAAATTATAAATAAATATTTTAATAATAATTCGACATGGCAGCACCAGGAAACTTAGATATGGAGGCATTTCAGACAATGATGCGTGCTAGGGTAGATGAGATAAGCATAAAACAAACAGAAAATATAAATGCTAAACTTAAAGAACAAACAGAAAGATTAGAAAATAAATTAGAGCAACAGCCGAAAATTTTAAACAGGAACTATAAAAATTACGAAAATAGAAGAGTTAACAGAAAAAATTGTTGATACAAACATACGTATTGATATTTTTGAGAATAATTTTAAACAAGCCTTACATGAGCAAGCCGTAAGGATTGAAAATAAACAAAAAGAATTACGTCTCGAGTGGAGAAAAGATATAAAAGAAGCGCATAAACAAATAAATGATAATTTAAATGATACTTTAACTACTATAACGCAAGAGCAGGATGATAATATTCAAACTGTTAATAATATGTCGCAAGCAAATACCAGTAAAATTAGAGAAATAGAAACACGTACAGTAGTCATTGAAAATAGAATTGAAGAAACTATGGAGGACCGTTCGGGAGACGTATCACATATGAAAGAGGAAATCCAAGAGGAAATGAACCAGCTACGACATGAGTTGAGAAGACGACAGAATCAAATGACAATGTTTCCTACACCGACGGACGAAAGGAGTAGAATAAAATTCTCAGGTGGTAAATGGGAGAACAGTATGGAATTCCTAGGTAGAGTGGAGGAGGAAATAGAGAAGATCGGCAGTGCAATAAATGACGACGATAAGATAGACTTTGTCACACGATATCTTAAATATTCAGCCAGTCAATGGTACTCTATTATTAGAGATAACGTCAGTACATATCAGCAGTTTTGTGAGGCATTCGAGAACAGATACTGGAACATACATACCCAACGACAGGTAAGGGATCAACTCGAGTATGGAAAGTTCAACGCACAAGGACAACAGAGTATCGAACAGTACACAATTGCGCAAATCGAACGCGTAAAACATTTAAAACCAAAATTTTCTGAATATGAGATAGTGTCTAAGTTGTCTTACCATTTCCATAGAGATATCCAGATAGCTGTATATATGCAGGGTATCAAAACGATCGAACAATTCTTAATACTTGTCACTCAATCACAACATATTAACAAGAGTAACACTTCACCACACAATCAACAAACACGGATTAATTATCACGCTAGTTACGGCCGTAGTTATAAAGCACGAGAACGTGATGATACCCAAAATCGTGATAATTATAGGCAAAATTTCACACCGCCAGCGCACAGTGTAAAGCAACACACAGCTGTGAATAACACACGAAACGTACAGAAGGAACCACACTCGGAGAGAAACGTGCATGATACAAATTGGAAGAAAAGATTTAATAAAACACATGATCGCTCTGTATCCACAATGCAGAGCAAGAGAGAGAGTGCAGAGGGAGAAATCAAAGCGAAACCGCGACAAAGCTCTGTTTAACCATCCTGTTCCCATGACACAAAACAATGACCGAAAAACAGGACGTACGGCTACACAATAAACAATATATATCCGTGCGACGTGAGAAATGAGTATTAGACACCGTCAGGAAGGTGACACCAAATCAACCAGAAATACATTGTCCTATAATTAATGTACGAATTAATGGATGAAGAATTAAAATGTTAATCAATACAGGTAGACAATTAACTGTACTAAGCAATAAGTGGGTACAACAAAATAAAAAATATTTTAAACAAACGGCTATTTTACCTGTCAATAATATAAATGTTATTACAGCCATGAATAAGAGAGAAAATGTTAGACAGCAATCTTACGTAACTTTAAGTTGTAAGGACTTAGAAATAACATATCCTATGATCATAATGAATAAACTTATATATGATGGAATTATTGGAATAGATTTATTAAATACTTTAAGTGCAAGGATTGATATCAATAACAATAAGATGTTATGTAATTATAAGAATGTACTATATGAATTAATTATGAATGAAAATGAAGAAAATGGTGTGGTAAGTGAAAATCCTATTGTCGTATCCAAGCCATGTATATGATATGCACCTACTCAGCATTCTAATTCAGCCGAACAAGGAATGTCATCCCAGGAAGAAGCGAAGTTATTTAAAGTAATAGAAGAGTATAATGAAGTATTCAGCGATATACCGACGCAGACCACAGTTTACGAACACGCTATTATGGTATCAGACCCTAAAAAATTTGTCAGACGAACGTATCCAATACCCATGAAGTATGAGGGAGAAGTTGAACTGGAAATACGATGGATGATAGAAAATGACATCATTGAGCGGTCGAATAGCAACTTTCTTAATCCTCTAGTTGTAGTAAAGAAGAAGAGTGGAGACGTACGTTTATGCCTGGACATGAGGAGTTTGAATAGCGTCGTTCTACGTGAATTCGATTGTGCTCCACCTGCAAATAAGTTATTTGCAAAGTGTGAAGGAGCACGTTATTTGACTAAGTTGGATTTACAGTCAAGTTTTTGGCAAATTCCAATTAGAAGAGATGATAGAAAATACACCGTCTTCCTATACAAAAATAAATGATACCAACACAAGGTAGTTCCCTTTGGTTTGAGCACGAGTTTGGCTGCAATTGTAAAATGTCTGGAGAAAGCATTAGGACCAGAAGTGGAGCCTTACATCATGGTGTTTGTGGATGATATCCTGGTAGTATCAAAAACACTTGACGAACACATTGAACATCTTAACACTATATTCCACAAGTTTAGGGAAGCCCATATATCCCTTAACCTAGACAAGTGCGAATTCATAAAATCCTCAATCCAATTCCTAGGTCATATTATTTCATCCTCAGGTATTCAACCTGAGCCCATAAAGATATCCAGTATTACCGATTTCCCTACACCTAAGAACATTAAAAGGTTACGAGCATTTTTGGGACTCACAGTATATTATAGAAGATTCTCACAACAATATGCAGATAAAACCCAACCATTGCTGGAGTTAACAAAGAAAAATCACAAATGGAAGTGGGAGAAGAAATATCAAGATGCCTTCGACCAAGTCAAGAAGTTGTTCATTGAAACATAATGCTTCATCATCCACAGCGAGATGGAAGATTCGTTATCTACGCAGGCGCTAGTGACTACGCGTGTGGAAGTGTACTGTATCAACAAGATGCTACAGGAGAACACCGTGTCATTGCATATGCCAGTAGAGTATTCAAAGGGGCAGAGAAGCAGTACTCTACATCTGAGAAGGAGATACTTGCTATAGTATACGCCCTGAAACAGTTTCGATATTATATTTACGGAACACATTTTGAAATACATACGGACCATCAAGCGTTATCATTTCTATTAAAATGTAAAGTAACTAACGCTCGATTATTACGATGGATCCTAGCAATCGGTGAGTATTCCTTTACTATAAAATATTGTAAAGAGAAAGATAATTTTATAGCTGATACTTTAAGTAGATACGTCACAAAAGAGTGTGAAGAGGTCTACGAAAAGAACCATAATGAGTTACAACTGTTACCTATTAAATTTACTGCTGATAATGATGTTAAACACATGCTGAAGAATCTACCTCAACAACAATACTTAGATGATGCTACAAGGGAATTTAAGCTACGAGATCACCTACCAGACCATTACAAGGTACAAAATGGAGTCTTATATAAACTAATGAGGCAAGATTGGAAGGTGGTATTAACAAATGATATGTTGCATAAATTAATTCGACCAACACATGAAAGTTTAGCACATGCTGCTGCACTTAAATGTTACTTAAGCCTACGTGAAGATTTCACCATCAATAATATTTTCAGGAAGATTAAAAATGAAAGTAAGAAATGTTATGAGTGTCAAACAGCAAAAGGACCGAATCTACATACCTATGTGGAAACGCAGAGTATCCAAAAGGACCAGAAAGGAGAGCTAATTGCAGTGGATTTTCTTGGACCACTTCCAAGATCAAGTAGTGGAGTGAAACACATACTTGTTTGTATTGATATATTTTCCAAAGCCGTGCATCTGTATCCAATTATGCGACCCACAACTAAAGTTGTTTTGAAAATACTCTTGCAGAAATACATTCCTGCATATGGTAAAATGAAGAAGGTACTTAGCGACCAAGGAGTGCAGTTCCAAAGCGAGGTATGGGAGAGGACCCTTCGTGAAAATGGAATCCAACCTGTACTCATATCAGTACGACACCCACAGGGAAATCTTGCAGAAAGAGTAAATAAAGAGTTAGGTAAATATCTATGAATCTACTGTCACGACCAACACAACAAATGGGCAGAGTATTTACCTTTCTTTGAGAAAGCAATAAATGAAAATTATAGCGAAGCAACAATTTATACGCCAATTGAGCTAGATGAAGACAAAAAACCCTATTAGATTCTGGACCAAATACGTAAGCAAGCCAGAGAATCAAAACGTACCTATTCCATTAAGTGTAAAGGTGGAGTATGCTAAACAACGCATCATAGAACATGTGACGGTACATGAGCCCGTCTTAGGATTTAGAGGTACGGGAGAAATAATTTTATTGTGTTTTTATATATTTTAAATGGTTAGGTTAACTTTCCCCCAATGTATTACACACGACGCAGTCTGTCAGTACAACTCGACTCCAAGGTCGTTGGCCTACGTGCTTTTCGGCACATATATTTGAACCAAGCAAGTTGCAAACAATGTTGACACGTCATAAATAATGTAAAAACGTAACGACTATGACGCAAACAATGGCGTCAGCAGCTTTAAACAAAAGAACGATGACGGTATAACCCTTCCACATACGAAAACGGCACCAGTTGTTCGCTCTCAGTCTGCAACATATACTCAGAGCGTTAGCACGCAAAATATTCGCCGGCAGATTTATTGACAGCAAAAGTGTCTTGAAGTTATAAATGTAGTCAAAATGTAACATAGTGAAAATTTAAACATCAATCAGTAAATAACAGTTCAAATATGTAAATTAGCGTCAGTGACAAAAGAGGAAAGCAACAAGGAACGTTCGGCCGAACATCTGCCATCCAAGGTGGAGCACCTGACGACAACTGCAATCCTACACCTTCAGGGAAGTCAAAATTATCAATACACTTTAATATTCTTCTGAGCTCAAAAAATTATGATAAATTAAAAATGTATCTTTGTTAACGTGTGTGTGTGTGTGTGTGTGTGTGTGTGTGTGTGTGTGTGTGTGTGTGTGTGTGTGTGTGTGTGTGTGTGTGTGTGTGTGTGTGTGTGTGTGTGTGTGTGTGTGTGTGTGTGTGTGTGTGTGTGTGTGTGTGTGTGTGAGAGAGAGAGAGCATGGAAGCGTGGTTGTGCCGGCATTCATAATAAAAATTTGAGGCATTGGTTTGTGTCATACAATGATCGGAAACTTAATAGATCAATTTTATAAGAGCTGCAGCCGATTTTCAAATGGTTTTGTAATAAAATTAAATATAAGAAAGAAGTAATTGAAAGCAATGAGTAATTAGTATGGGCGGAAGTATATATAGACCCCATTTTGTCTTTGGTTGTATAAGACGCCATCTTTGGTTTTCGTAAGTGTAAATAATGCAAATTTAGAATCATTAAACAAATGTTTTATGTCACCACAATCGTTGTTAGAGTCATTATTTCGAGATCCCACACTGTCTCTGATCTCGCTTAGAAAGAATCCTGGACCCTAGTGATAAAATTAATGTTGGTTATGGAGCCACGTGCTCAAACCGGATGTGGAGTGAAGCATACGGTAAGTACAAAAATAAAATAATTATTATAACAGTAAAGTGGTAGATTACAGTTACAATGGCAGCCCGAACTGTGACTTTATATAAATAAGCCAGAATCAGAGATGGAGTGGGTGTCGAAAGGGTATAGCATAACACGTAAATAGTGTATTACGATTGTTAGGTTATGTTGTTGTTAGGTTAAGTAGATATAAAGCAACAGTTTAAAAGGAACAAAATTTTTTTTCTCTCTTTAAAATGGCAAACAGTAATGAAAATATTAGCCTCACTGTAAACGAAAGCCAAATGAGTATGACTGAGTCACAAATCACGAGTGAAGGAATGATTCACTCAACGCCAGTCCCGACTAAAAGGACTGAAAATAATGAAATAATGAGAATGATGCAAATGTTTTTTAATATACAGAATAATAAGTTTGATGAGAAATTTAACGAATTGAAAGAACAGAACAATGAACAGAAAGCAAAGTTTGATAACCTTGATGAAAATTTAACGATCAAAATGAGAAGTTCGATAATTTTGATAAGAAATTGAATGAAGTAAAAAACGAAATCAAAAGACAAAATTTTAATTTTGATAAGCGAATTGATGAAATGCATGCACGTTTCGATGAAATGCATGCACAAATTCTAATATTAAGAATTATGATAATAGAAGTAGAAATATGGTGTTGGAAAATAATTGTGTGAATATTGGAGAGTGGTGATAAAAGTATGATGGGAGTAGAATTTGATAATGAAGTGATAAAAAGTGTTGATGAGGGAGAGAGAAAGTGGAGAAAGAATATACAGGTAGAGGGGTTACAGGGGGTAAATTTTTCCCGTAATGTTGTAGTCGGGGGTGAAGAAAAGACTTCACACACGTATTTGGCAGACAAAAGGTCTGCAAATAGAGTTCCCTGGATTTTTTGTGCACCTGATAGGTGTGGTGCAATGATAAAGTTGTAGAGTCCCCTGCATATATTGAGAGAGAGAGTATGATATGGTGTTATGGTGAGAGATATTTAGAGAGAGAGTTGTGTGTAGAGAGAGAGATAAAGATTTTTAAAGTAAATAGAAATTATGAAGAGTTTGTAGAAAGGTTAGGTATAGAGCTGGTGTACAATTATATTGAAATTTTACCTTGCATTGAAACTGAGGTAGCCATAGATGATGTTGTTAAAGATGATAATATAACTTACCTGATTATGACAAATTATACTAAGGGCGACAGGACTATACTATATGATGACACGGTGTATGATATAATGATATGGAGTAACCCTATTCATTACAAGAGTTTTGTGGAAAAATATGAGAAAAGAAATAAGTATTACATTGATGATACTAATATAATATATCCAATGATAAATAATGTATGTAGACCTAAGATTAGATTATTATTTGATGATGGTGGATAAATTGTTTTATTGTGTTTATGAACATTTAATTATGTGAACAGTGTGGGTTTTAAAATGGATTGTTTTATGAACTGATTTATGGTCAATGATAAAATAATAAGTTGAATTGTATATTTTTTGTGTGTTAATGTAAATGTATTTGTGTACTACAATATGTTGTGTATTATGTGTATTTTTGTGTAAACCATGTATGTAATAGGAATTTATAGTGGAATTGATTTAATAATAATTATAATATTTTTGACTAAATAAATAATGAGAAGAATTGTGAAATCCAAGGTAATTAAAGTAACTTTGTGTTGTTAAATTGTTTGAATTAAATAACTAAAGATTAATTATTTAGTTAATGTTTTATTATGTTTTATTATGTGATATTAAAGGGTAATAGAGTGTGTGGCGAGGAGGTTGCTACAGGGGTAGCAACGGTAACAAATGTTAAGTATTAAATAAATGATGTTAATAATGGTATTGAACACAAAAAATAGTCCCGATTCTGTTTGAAGAATTAGTAATACCCGGAAAAGCTGATAAATAAAATTTTAAAAGTTAGTTGGTTTGCCATGATAAAAGTTATGTTTTGAATTCCATGTATTAGAGAGATAGATAAGTTGTTGTTGCTTTTGAAAACTTAAGAAATTGTTTTACGTGTTATGATCTTAGTATAAGAATATATTTTTCTTGTGGTGAAAAGAGTAAAGTATTGTTGACTAAAGTCCAGTATTGGTAAAGGTAGGAATGTAAAAGGAGAAGGTCATTCTGTCTTAAATCTTGTTTGTTTGTTATTTGAAAATTTAATAATTAAGAAAACCAATGCCTCTGAGCATAAACCAATGCAGCTAAGGGGAGACATATCAGTTGTGGATATGGGATTACATAAGGCCACTGTTTTAATTTTTGTATTCAATGTTTCAGAGTTTGGTGATGCTGTGACAGCGGTCCTGAGCTGGCCTGAGTGTCAGAGCAGGAACGTTGAGTGCCTAAATGGCCTTGTGGTGTTGGGATCTCACTTGAGAAGTCCAGTAAGGTCAGGCAGGTACTGTCACCATCATTGGACCAAAGGTAAGTTATTGATGTTCTTTTTTATATAAACACTACAGGGGGTTGTGGCGACATATCTGGGCTGATCCCTTTAGGAAGTGTGAATGAGTCAATGAGAGTTTTTATGTTTCGACATAAAACCTCTCATTGAGGGGGTTTTGTGACGGTACATGGAGGATTTAGAGGTACGGGAGAAATAATTTTATTGTGTTTTTATATATTTTAAATGGTTAGGTTAACTTTCCCCCAATGTATTACACACAACGCAGTTTGTCAGTACAACTCGACTCCAAGGTCGTTGGCCTACATGCTTTTCGGCACATATATTTGAACCAAGCAAGTTGCAAACAATGTTGACACGTCATAAATAATGTAAAAACGTAATGACTATGACGCAAACAATGGCGTCAGCAGCTTTAAACAAAAGAACAATGATGGTATAACCCTTCCACATACGAAAACGGCACCAGTTGTTCGCTCTCAGTCTGCAACATATACTCAGAGCGTTAGCACGCAAAATATTCGCCGGCAGATTTATTGACAGCAAAAGTGTCTTGAAGTTATAAATGTAGTCAAAATGTAACATAGTGAAAATTTAAACATCAATCAGTAAATAACAGTTCAAATATGTAAATTAGCGTCAGTGACAAAAGAGAAAAGCAACAAGGAACGTTCGGCCAAACATCTGCCAGCCAAGGTGGAGCACCTGATGACAACTGCAATCCTACACCTTCAGGGAAGTCAAAATTATCAATACACTTTAATATTCTTCTGAGCTCAAAAAATTATGATAAATTAAAAATGTATCTTTGTTAACGTGTGTGTGTGTGTGTGTGTGTGTGTGTGTGTGTGTATGTGTGTGTGTGTGTGTGTGTGTGTGTGTGTGTGTGTGTGTGTGTGTGTGTGAGCATGGAAGCGTGGTTGTGCCGGCATTCATAATAAAAATTTGAGGCATTGGTTTGTGTCATACAATGATCGGAAACTTAATAGATCAATTTTATAAGAGCTGCAGCCGATTTTCAAATGGTTTTGTAATAAAATTAAATATAAGAAAGAAGTAATTGAAAGCAATGAGTAATTAGTATGGGCGGACGTATATATAGACGCCATTTTGTCTTTGGTTGTATAAGACGCCATCTTTGGTTGTCGTAAGTGTAAATAATGCAAATTTAGAATCATTAAACAAATGTTTTATGTCACCACAATCGTTGTTAGAGTAATTATTTCGAGATCCCACACTGTCTCTGATCTCGCTTAGAAAGAATCCTGGACCCTAGTGATAAATTTAATGTTGGTTATGAAGCCACGTGCTCAAACCGGATGTGGAGTGAAGCATACGGTAAGTACAAAAATTAAATATAATTATTATAACAGTAAAGTGGAAGATTACAGTTACAAACAAGGTAACAAGAGGAGAGAAAAGTTCAATAGAACGCATAAATTACAACGATTCGACGTAGGAGAACAAATTCTGTTGAAAGCTAATCCCGTCGGAAAACGCATTGACAACACAGCAAAGAAATTCTTCCGGCTGTACAACAGACCTTATACGTTGAAACAATGCATGGGAAGACACATCTTCATCGTATACGATGAGAGGAAGGGAAAAGACATCGGCAAATATCATGGGACGTCACTCAAGAAATTCTACATATGAATGAACAATGCCACTGAACCCGTCTAAGGTCAACGCACCGATCAGCTGTATAATGGAGGGTGCAAAATATGCATTCCACCACCGGCGAGAGTTATACTGACCTACTCATTATTATGTGTTGTTTAACTGATGTAAACTAAAGTTAAGCGAATATAATATTATTTTTTATTTGTCTAGAACAAATAGACAAAAATTTAATAAATAAATATTTATTAAATTTTTTTTCTCAAGTAGAGGAATAATGCAACGATACAGCCATATGCTGTATTGGGCATTGATTTAAATAAATATAAAATTTGTAGAATTAATATAAGTTAGGGGTAAATGGACAGGTCTGAGATTGTAAAAATATTTCATTGTTATATTAGGGGAGAAATTAACCTGTTTTGACAGGCAAAGAACACCTCACCTGCTCGATTGTATATGTGTTACGCGTATATCTTGTGTGTGTTAGTGATGCATGTACAGACAGGAATCTCAGCTACCCTCCCCAAGTAATTACTAAATTAATTACTTTAATTATTTGTGTGAAAACTAATTAGTGTATAAACAAACAAAAGGCACCAAAGTGTGTGTAAATTTTATAGTTATCCCCAGTGAGAAAATGATGTTAATAGGACACACTACGCGAAGTCAGTGCGAAATAAACGTGCCAAAAATACGCAAATTGCAATAAGACGCTCAACTTAATACAGTGAGTGCTTAATCAAATTAGCTATGATTTGTGCTATCTCGATTCCGTGCAAAACATTGCCATGTGCAAAAAATAGCAAATATATGAAAAGGTTCGGGAGTGGGGGCTAGCATGTGATCTGCAGGTCTCGACAGGACAATTTTGGAGCCAACAGGTGCGGAATCTCGACAGGGTATAAATTAAGGGTTCGACTGAAAACCATTCTCTTCAATTCAAGACACAGTTGCAGTCGGACATGCTGTCCATCGGCAGAACAGTTTTTATTTTATTACAAGTCTCATTGACGAACGAATAAAAAACGTTCAGTAATTATGTTGACAATATTGCGGAAAGCATAAAGTACTGGGACCGTTTAAGTCTACAAAGAGTATCTACGGAGAAGCTACAAGAGCGACAAGGGATGCTGGACGTTAGGAGATGTTTTTTGACGCCTAACCGACGATTGAGATCCACCTTGTAGCAGATAGCAATTCTCTGAGACGGACCACACACTGCTGGAGAACGACGTTGGACTCTGGACATATCCAGGACCATGCCAAGCCAGGAGTAACGGAAACCCAACTCTGGACAATGCTGGACCCCGTCAATAAGTCGTAAGATCATCAAAACTCGATGTGACATGCATAATGCATTTATAAACGATTTTTTTAAAAGAGTTCATAAAGACTATATAAAAAGACAATAAATTAAACACAAAAAATTTATAATTAGAAATAATATATTAGAATCTTAGATAAATGTTTAGTCGTAAGAATGAGCGATCGCATATAAAGAAATAAAAAAAAAAGAGTTTAAATTTGAGATAGTATATTTTTGTTTATCAGAGTAAATAATTGAATTGATTTGATATTTATATTTGTAGAAAAGAATAATTTAAATTTTGAATATAAAAAAATGCCAGTCTAAAAGTAATTAATATAATTTTAAATTTAATTTTTAAACATTGGTATAGACTGAGCAAGCTGAGGTCAGATCTGAATTAAAAGAATTCAATTCAAATTACATTTTAATTTTATTTGGTTTAGTAAATCAAATTGAATAAATGTCTAGATTAAGATTATTAACATGTCTAGATGTAAGAGTGTTTTTAAGTGTGTGTAACACCGTATAATTTAAGAGATAAACACTTAATAATGAGTGATATCTTGATCGAAGATTATTAACGATGTTTTATTATTTATAAGGCTTGATAAAACAATAAATATGAATTTTTAAATACTCATAAATCTAATACTCTTATTATAGTTACACCTGGTATTGTTATAATTACTTACAACCTGCATATATAATTGTGTTGTTATATAATTTGTTGCCCGTTAACTTGGGGCTCGACACGCTTACATTTAATAATATGTATCGTTGTATAATAATGGCGCTCCAAGATCGTGGGGCTCCTCAAACACAAATAAATTTATATTTGCAATGTTGTATCATTGTAAAACACAAGTATGTGATTTATACAGTATAAAATGTGTTAAGCGTAATTATTTCGCAACTCAAACCTAAATAATCACTCTGCAACATTTTCGTCTCTAGAACGCTGGAGGTGGAACCCGAAGGTAACAAAAAGTTGTAAAATCTTAAAAATCTGGGTAAGACTTTATTTGAATTGTTACACCTGAGGACAAAATTCCTCTCTCAGCCATTGCTGGAAAATTTCTAATCATCCAGACGTTATTTTGGGCTTAATATTTCATGGTTAGTAAATTGACAGTTTTAAACGCTCATGGTTTCTTTTTGCATTGATGGTTGCAGATAACGACATTTTATGGTTCCCACTAACATTGAAACAAACAAGAATTCTACTGTGGTCTTTTCTCACCTTATATCCAGGGACTGAATATTTGCAATACAATACCATTTTATCACAATTATACACTTGGTCACTTGTGTGTAATGTGATCACTTAGTTTTTTCCTTATATCACGATACTGTTTAACTGTTTGCACTGAGCTTCTCCCCCTTGATTTGTAGCTGTCAAATACCATGCCTCTCCTTGAACCTATGGAGCCAATTCTAACTTGCTTTAAAATTTGGGTCACCATTAAGTTTTTGATTGATTTGGACAGCTTTTTCAGTGATAATTGGCCCACTTAATGGAATTTCTTGGGAGCGCTGGTGATTGAACCATAATATGAACATGGCTTCATCCAATTTTTCTAGAGTCGTTGTCGTTAATCTGTTTCTTTATGTGCAGTGTGTTATGTGCATTCCCTTCTGCAGCTTTGATTTTGCACATAAACTCTTCAATTCAATCACCATTCTTCTTGATGTCATTTATTGTGGTATGTGGAATACCATAAATTTCCAACAGTCTAGTTGCAATTTCACCTTTCTAAAAGCGCTGGAAAATTTTGTAGTTTTTTTGGTAAACAGAGACTTTTATAATGAGTACATTTAGTAGACATGAGTCACTGCGAGCAGCTCTATTTGAAAACTGGTCAAAAATATACAAACAAATTCTTGGAATCAGCACAAGGCCTCAGTGAGACTGAATTTTTGGAAATGTATTACCCTATAACAACACAACACAACACTTATTGTGCCATGTATACAAGTACGAAATAGCCATTCTTGGAACCAATACCTTCTGCAATCTGTTCTCCTGGCTACTGTTAGAACCTTGGCCACAGTCAGTGCATTTCTGGTATACCCCGGCTATAATTAGAGTGTATATGTCACTTGCTTGTTAATAAAGAAAACGAAAAAAGCTTGAATGGGTGATGAATTACAGAGGGAGGCAAATTAGTGAGGTTCCGCTGTACTTGATATTTTTACTGGTCAGCGATTACATAAATTTTGCTGATGTCTGTCTATAGATGTGTGTAACATTACTGAAATTAAATTAAATTTAAGTATGCTAACTCTTTCAACAAGTCTAACTCAAACTAAAATCTAAATCAACAAGTCTAGAGTCTAATTAAAGCTTTGACAAGCAGACTTACTCCTGAATTTTCGGGTCAAACTGAACAAAAGTGTAGTTCATTAGTTTATACTTTGGGTTCAGTAATGCCGTCATAGTTATTAAAACACCCCACGGATGAGGACAAGCACCAGTTACTCTTTCTACCAACACTCTGAAAAAAAAGATACAAAAATGACAACATATATTATAAGAAATATACACAACCAATGCTGACACTTACACACTACTGTGGTAAAATATGCATTAGAAAAAATTAATGTCCTGATGTTACATTAAATTCATATTTTTCATAATTTTTGTAAAGAAAACAGTGAGTTATAATGTACAAAATAAAAAGAACATTAAAACTATCAAAAATATTTTAACTACAAATGTAACATATAAAAACTATTAAAGTATGCAGATTACTAACAGTGACTGTTCATGTGAATTGTGTAGTGATTTTGATCTGCAGCTTTTCTGTGTTATCTTTGGAAAATATATTTACACAATAGTGACAATTCTTTCAAGAAATGTAGTGTGTTGAAGTGGGCACAGTTAAAGCATTTTTCTTACAGTTTTCAGTGATGTAATTTGGAAACCAGTGTTTGTCGTATCATTATCAACAGCAAGGTAGAACAGATTTTTCTTTATATTCATATCAGGTTTGCACTACCAACTTTCTTCAACAAAATAGTCATGCGTGTTTCAAATGAATAAGGATGTCATAGCATACTCACAACTTTTTAACCCAAAGGAAAAACGGTGTTAAACTGGCAAGAGTGGTGTCTCCAGAAGTGTCAAGAATAGAAAATAGTGGAAAACTGGGTGACACGACATAGAATGACCTGATGGTGGCCACTGGCGCACTTTTAGAATAATAATAGGCTCTGGTAACCACAAACAGTAACACATATGTCATAAGAGACTGAGGAAATAAAAACTTACACTCGAGAAAAATCTTCTAAGGCAAGAACTAAATATCACGAAAGGATTGTGAAATCTATGACATGGAAAATTAAATGACCTTGAAAGCAGGTGTCATAAGAATATTATTTTTTAAAGGTCTTAAGTTTAGGCATGGCACTGATTTTTATAGCATGGAGATTAAGGAGTTTTGTATGAGTATGAGAAACAGTGGGTAAATCACAAGCACCCACTCGGCAACGGAAGCCTGCATTACCCCGACAATACATACATCAGCTGGATTATGAAACAACTGAAATGGACTTACTACTACATCACCAGAGACTAGATCAATAACATGTGGAGGAATAAGATAAACTGTTAATGCTGGAGAGACAGGCAGGTAGAAGGAAGAGGCCATTGTTGTATTGGTGTGTCTGTTCATCAAAGGAAGTTCATGTTGACAGAAACTGATGGCAGAAGAGGATGTAACAGCTGGAGGGATTTGCTGAATGTTGATATTGAGGACCCTGCCCAGGAGCAGATGACCCAGAATTGATTATCACAGCAGCTAGTAGTGTTGACAAGAGCAGTGAGGGTTTGGGTCACACCTATCAACGGACTACTCTCAATGGAACAGTGATGCAGTGGTGTACACAGGGGGGCTCAGGGGGTTCAAGCCCCCCCAATGCAAAAATGTAATATGCACTTCGTTAATTTACTTAGGTCTCGTTTAAATTACAAATTTGCATATTTCGGCGGATTTGGACGGGGATATATAAATACTAACAAAATAAGTAGTTTATAATAACAATTATTACTTCAGTTATAATTTATAGTTCATTGAGCGGTGTATTACGCTGAGTGTAACATTCAGTTAGCTACCTGTTTTCTCTCGCTCTCGCTCTCATTTGACAGCGCGGCCACACGCACGTCAACCAGTGACGTGCCACCAGCCACTACTACCAGTGAACCCTAAGAATTTTTACTAAAGTATTAAATAATGTTTTTATGAAACTTAAATAACCTTTTTCATAAAAATATGATTTAGTAAGGTACTTAAGTTAAATGTAGCACTTTTTTTATGTCAGTCGATAAATAAAACAAAAATTTTAATAATGTTCGTAATTTCATATATTGAATAATGTCGCTGTAATAATGAAAAAAATTACTTTAAAAACACTTTACATTTATACAGAATTTTTGGATAATTTGTTTACTTAAAAAATAGAATCGTTATATATATTATTATAAAAAAATTAATTTCTAGAAACAATTTTTTTTTTAAATGTATCGTACTTTCCGAACGTATAAACATAACTAACCTGCCTAACAAATCCTGCACGCCTGCCTGCGGCGTGCAGGCCCTTCGAAGCATGCATGCACTCCACAGCATGCATGCAAAATTTCGAGTTCCACGCATGCTCGTGCAAACAGAAATTCGCTGCACGAGCGCCACGGGTGAGAGGTAGCCTCTACAAGCTTCCACATATTCTCTATTTTCTGCAGTGATCGGAGGTAGTCATTCAGGAGATACTTACACCACTCGTACACAGGTTGCTGTCATCATCCGCCATTGTCGCGTTTGTGTTTGTTTGGCAGTATGGTGTTTATTAAATCCGCCGTTTTTGTAGTTTTTTAGTGATTATTTGATTGCTTGTTACGTCTAAGATGGAGACTAATAAGTCCAAACTTGATGACAAGACAAAAGTACCAAAAAGGAAAGTTAGAACTTTGGGTTTCTTTGTAACAAAAACTAAATTTGCGAAGTGTGATAGTGTAGCAGAAAGGCCTACATGTTCTTTGTCAACTTCTACATCGTCTCAGCAAAACAAGAAAGTGTATCAAAAGTGGTGAGTTTATTTAACACAGAGTTAGAAACTCCAGCCAATGACAACTCAAGGCTATCTAAAAGAATAATGATTAAAAGGGCTGGTTTAGATGACTTTAATAAAGCACTCTGTTTAAGGGTCAGCCAAAAACTATGATGACTTTAATAAAGCACTCTGTTTAAGGGTCAGCCAAAAACTATCACAAAGCATTCGTTATCTGGACCTATGGTTGTTCAAAAGGCAAAACGTTTTAGCGACACACTCAGTTTTAGCTAGGATTTTAATGCAGACTCGGGCTAGTACACTGTTTTAAAGCATATCATGGTGCACACAAATTATTAATGCAAGGTGGAAATTGAGTAGCGATTTGGTGGTGCTGACTGAATTAAGAAGAACATTTCAGGCTTTAGTGAGTAAAAATCAGTTGACATATGAACAAATGTACAATGCTGACACATCCGGTCCCAATCATTGTTGTATACCGTCAAAATCTCTAGCCGCCAAAAAAACGTTCCTCGACACAAAATCAGCAAACAGAGAATGACAAATTTGTGAGCTGCTAATGCTACTGGAATCCATAAATTATAACTGGCAGTTGTAGGAAAAACTACAAAGCCACCACGTTTTGATGGAATTGAGGTAAGTTTCTTGCGAGTTCATTATTATCATCAAAAAGGTGCTTGGATGGAAAAAGACATTTTTAAAACATGGTTTTAAACTTGGCGTGAACACTTATCATCAAAAGGTTTATTGAATAAGGTAATTTTATTAATTCATAATGCCATTTCCCATCCATTAGAATCAGATCTAATATCAGATGATGGTAAAATAAATCTACGTTTTTAAATCCCATTGCCACTAGTCTTTGTCAGCCCATGGACCAGAGTGTAATTGCGGCTGTGAAAAAGTATTACCATTTAAATCTATTGGAAAAGCTTGTTGAGGAAGATTGCTAATCTTATTACATTTTGGAAGAGTATCACCATAAAAGATGCTATTCATTCAGTACTGAAAGTGTGAGATTAAGTGAAGCAGATGTCCTGATTTTTGCATGCCATAAGTTGCTGAGTGATGTTGTTGAAGTGAGTATACATTTACAAAAATTTTTAATATTTTAAAATACAGAAACTTTCGTTGTTGAAAAGTGATTAATTCAACTGCATTGAGGTACAGCAGACTTCGGATATGTCTGATGATAATATTAAGGAGTGCACTGAAAATGACAAAAATGATAATGGATATAGGATTTTTACTGACAGAAACATTTTTCAGGAGACTAGTGAAAGACAAAGAAGACAGTAATTATTTAGTGCCAGAAGAATGTGTTAAATGTAGGACTGCAGGTAGACCATGCTAACATACTTTGAACAGCTATATATTGTACACAGACATTTTACAACTCAACAAATTTCAGTCAAGGATTCAGGAGAATTTTGCAAGTAGAAGAAGATGACGAATTTTTTTAGTTGAGTATTAAGGTGTAATAATTTCCTATGTACCATACTGTTTTGTGATTTATATAAATTTTGTTTTTTTGTACATGTGTTTTTAGAATTTTTCTTGAATAGAGAACTAAATTTCTTATTTTAATAAAACTACAAATTCCATTAATCGAATAAATTATGTTTTAGCTGTTAATGTTTATTTTCATTATTTACAATGCCTAGTTGTTCTTACCCATAAAAATATTTTTGTTCAATATCGTATCTGTTTCTTCAGTATGTGTAAATTACAGCAGATGTATATGGGTGATTTGTGTACATGTGATGATCAGTTCCAATCCTACAGTGGATGCAACTATGCTGACAGTTACAATTTCTGGAGTCTTAACGATCACTGGTGCATTGTACATTCCCAATTAACGCGGATAATCAAAGTTTTACTGTATACTAATGAATACTGTCTATAAAAGTGTTTTCAAATTTGTAGGACAGTATTCCTGGGATACAAAATACAATATTAGTCTCTTAACATTTCCTGTACTTGCTGAATGCTGGCTGCATACTCAAAATCTTGTTTTTTCTATGGGAAATACCGGTAATTTTATTGTGTGTAACTTATGTAAAGTTGTAATACTCATTAGGTGGGGCTACTCAAACTATACATAGTGTCCCATGAGGCAAGGAGGAGCTCCCCATTTAAGGGGAGACAGGGGTGAAAGGGGATGAACTCCCCTCCTCAGAAGGTCGAAAAAATTTGAAGAATTTTGTTAATTTCTTAATTTTCAGGCTTTTTTATTATTTTTTCAGTTAGTAACTCTTTTAAATATATGAACAGATTTATTACACAGCATTGTGTGTATACATTTGAAATATCAAATACTATAGGGAAATCAATTCAGTCAGTATATTCTCAACAATGTTTAAGTAAAGTGTATTTTTAACGTGTTATTACCAGTTACTTTAATGGGATTGATTTCAGCCAAGTTTTTCACCCACATTACAGACAGTAATGTTGATTAATCTTAACTTGTTTTTTCTTTAGTATGAAACCAGCTTGACTGGACCCCACCCTACCACCACCAGGCCAAATTCTAGATACACCACTGCCACGAGGAATGGGACATACTTCAGGAATGCATTCTATGAACAAAATAAAGAAGAAATTTTATATTAACATATGTCTGAACATGCTTTGTTTTAGATTTATGGCTTGCAAGGAATTAAAACAGATGAATTTTTCACTGACATAACTGAAATAACATGAATACTACAAAACCAGGTATGTGAAGATAGAAAATTGAAGTTTTACGAAGTTATGGCAGATCCTGTACTGTCTTATGGGTGTGAATTACACTAAAGTGAAATACAGGCCTTGGAAACTATGTTCTTAAGAGGAGTTAAAATGTGTTCTAAACTGGATTGTATAAAGAATAATGCCATAAGATAATAATTACAAGTTTTTAAGTTGAATAAAACACTACAAGCTTATAAACAATGGTTGAAAGAACACTTAGAAGCAATGGCAGATTGAAGATGGGCCAAACAAGTCTGGAAATATAAACCTATAGAACACAGGTGTGTGGGTGAGAGATGGCCGAAATGTTGACTGTGGGATTGATCTTCCATTAAAAGATGGCTGGAGAATCACTGAAGGCGGAACAGGGAGCACCTGGCCTATTTCGTGATGTGATGATGATGATGACTACAAGCCAACAGCAGTATTTTGTTAAACATATGTATATATTATCAATATCAAAATAATGTAATGATAAAACATTATTATAATTGTATCAAGTACATAGATTTCGTCTGAGCCTTCCATTTCATGAATTTTAAAAAATAATTTTGAAACTTGATTAATTTAAAATTTAAATTAGCTGTGGCAAAACTGAGGGCAAACTCATGTTTTGGCCACTCTCCATCTATATGCCTGGACATAACCAAACATTCCAGTGGCCCTGAGATCAAGATTCAGGGCTTGGCTCAGTGCCAATTATCGCTTTCCCAGCTTCTGAAGGGAAGTACATAATGGACACAGAAGCAAGGAATATTGGTCCAAAAGCAGTTTTTTACAAAATGGTGAAGATAGCATATTATAGCAAGGAGCATTCCAAACCAGAGAAAAATTATTGCATAGGGAGCTGGCTATCATCCAAGCTTTAGATCAGCGTTTCCCAAATGCCGGGTCGCGACCCGGTACCGGGTCACGAAAGCAAGATGCAGGGTCGCAGAAAAATTTTACGAAAGTTACGAAAATATGTTATTTAAAAAAATAATCTAATTAAAATAAGCGCCTAATAAAGTCACTAGATATACATCTATATCAAGTGACTAATAATATATAATAGGGTCTGTATGTAATTAAATACATAAGTACATAAAAGTACAGAAAAACTGAAAAATTCGCAACGTTTTACTGATTAACTGATTTTTTAAATAGGAGCAAGAAATACATAGTTTAAAATAGCTAAAAAAACTACAAGAAAATCTAACCACGCGTGACACTGGACAGCCTTAATATGGACGTATTTTGGTTTGTGCGCAAGTCTGCGCAGTGATGACGTTTGTGTACTTCCCTCAGCGTTTCCACTATAACCTCTTATTAATAAATACGTGTTCGGCATGTGACAGTTTAGTTCACATTTTCATGCGTGTATTCTCACTCTCAGTGATTATTTGTTAGTTATTAGTTCAGTTACTAAGTACTTTTTTTGTATTTATTACATACTATTACATCTAATTTATCACGAGATAAATGGTTAATAAAACAACAAAAAACAGTGTGCCGGTTAGAACCGATAAACAATCAAATGATGTGCAGACTAAAACAATTTTTGTGGGTGATACTAACAATAAACATTTAATGAAGAAATTTGTGTTAGTGGTAGAAATCACAAGCAGAATGATCACTGTTGCACACCACTATATAAAAATTATCCCGATTCGCGCTTTCAAGCTTCACAGGTCATCGTCAGATCGGAACAGACAGAAATTATGTGAAAACAAACCCTTCACCCCTCTCACCTTTGTTTTCACATAATTTCTGTCTGTTCCGAACTGACGATGACCTGTGAAGCTTGAAAGCGCTAATCGGGATAATTTTTATATAGTGGTGTGCAACAGTGATCATTCTGCTTGTAAGAATAAACAGTTAAGTGACAGTCAGCCAAGCACGATTTCTGAGAGTAGCACTAATAAACGGCCGCATGATGTGTTATCCATTACACATGCAAAAAAGACGAAACAACCTGGATCCGACAGTATTTTGACGATTATATAAAATTTGGTTTCATGAAAGGTGCTGATAAAAAACCATTGTGTGTTATCTGTTGTACGGCACTATCAAATGAGTCCATGAAACCTTCAAAATTGAAGCGCCACTTAGAATTAACACACCCGAACTACATTAACAAGCCGATAGATTTCTTTATAAATAAAAAGAAAGAATTCATAGCTAGCAAGAAGACTATGACCTAGAATTTTTCTCAAGGTGCTTTGTCTGAAAACCTAGTTATGGCTTCTTATGAAATATCCCAATTAATTGCTAAACTGGTTATCCTCATACAGTTGCGGAAAAGTTAATAGTTCCAGCAACGAAAATATTGGCATCTCGAATATGTGATAAAAAACAGCAAAACAGCATAAATATGTTGTCTCTCTCCAATAACACAGTGAAGCGTAGAATTGTGGATATAGCAGATAATATTGAGGAAACTGTTGTAGGTCGCTTAAAACGGTGAAGTTTTTTTCTCTTCAAGTCGATGAAAGTACAGACATATCGGACAATGCCAATTTAATGTGTTTTGTGAGATATGACTTTGAGTATACATCTAATGAAGAATTTCTATTTGGCAAACCATTAAATACAAGAACAACAGCAGAAGAAATTTTTTACTTGATTGACACTTACATCAATCGAAATGACATTGACTGGAAAAAATGCGTGGGACTGAGCAGCGATGGTGCCCGCGCAATGGCAGGCGTCCTGTGACGGCAGCGGTATGCGAACATCTGCTCTCCGTTACCAGCGGCGGACACAGCGAGCCAATCAGCGATCAGCAGCCGAGACGTGACCATCTAACGTGCTCGGAGCTAGCCAATCAGCGATCCCGGTTAGTGCATAAAACCCGGGCCGGCAGTCGGCGCGGAGTCAGCCGGAAGGAACAGCCGAAGGATAGAACCGCCGCCGTTCTTGCGTCTTCGCACTCCCGTTCCGCGCCAGCGATGGATTTCGCTGGGCCGGCAGCCGACTCTACAACCGGTGCCGGAAGAAGAGGAGGACTGCAGTATGCCACGAACAGCGGGCGCAGCCGCCGAACATCTCAGTGCGGCACTACCAACATCACCGTTCTCGCCACTCGGTCCTTTTTAGGGCCACCAAAATAACTAGAGTGTACGATTGGCGCCATTTGTCATGCAGCAGCCTTTTGTCCGGTGAGAAGTGGCGCCCAACGTGGGGCAGCGATCATCTTGCAGATGCAAGATCCAGCCACGCCAGCGAGCTACCAGCCGGCACACCAATCAACATGGCGCCCAACAGACACCTCCACAACATCTGGAGAAGAGCAGTAGGCTGGCTACCGGAGAGAATTCAAGACCCGGTGGAGTTGTGACGGCAGCGGTATGCGAACATCTGCTCTCCGGTACCAGCGGTGGACACAGCGAGCCAATCCAACAACGTGCTCGGAGCGAGCCAACCAGCGATCCCGGTTAGTGCATAAACACCGGGCCGGTAGAAAATTTTACGCACTCCATCGCCACGCCATCGGACGCACTTCATCTCCTCTCCTCTCTCGGACGACATCGGCGCGGAGTCAGCCGGAAGGAACGGGCGAAGAATAGAACCAGCGTTCTTGCATCTTCGCCCTCCAGTTCCGCGCCAGCGATGGATTTCGCTGGGCCGGCAGCCGACTCTACAACCGGTGCCGGAAGAAGAGAAGGACTGCAGTATGCCACGATCAGCGGGCGCAGCCGCCGAACACCTCAGCGCGGCACGACCAACAACACCGTTCTCGCCACCAGGTCCTTTTTAGGGCCACCAAAAACATTAGAGTGTACGATTGACGCCATTTGTCATGCGGCAAGACTTTTGTCCGGTGACAGTCTGTACGGGGCTTTTTCCAAAAATAAAAGTCATGGCACCAGAATGTGTATGGGTGCATTGCAGCATACACAGAGAAGCTTTGGCCATAAAAAAATGCCATTGCTTTTGCAAACTGCTAAACAAGAGCGTATAAAAATTATAAATTTTATAAAACATCGTGCCCTGAATTCCAGGTTATTCACTGCATTATGTAAAGAAATGGGTAGTGAACATAAACATCTTCTTTTACATTGCGAAGTACGATGGTTATCCAGAGGGAATGTTTTGAAGAGACTTTTTGAAATGAGAGAAGAAGTTTTAATGTTTTTAAACCAACATCCCCCAACGGCTAAGGATGCAAAATTTGAATTTAAAGATAGTTTTAGTGATGTTAATTGGTTAGTTGTCCTACCTTTGTGACATTTTTGATTTTTTAAATAAAATAAATCTTTCGTTACAAGGCAACAATGTTACTGTATTCAAAGTGCAAGAGAAGATGGAAGCTGCGATGAAAAAGCTCAGTTTGTGGATCCATCGTGTGGAAGCAGGAAATTATAATGCTTTTATCAAGCTAACTGAAGTGCAAAAAGAGTACAATATTACTTCCATGCCTGATGAAATTTCAAGTGCTCTCAAGGAACACCTGATAGGATTGCATACAAATCTGAAAGAATATTTTCCTCCAATTAATCGCAACAAAGCATGGATAAGAAACCCTTTCACAATTAATATAGAATCAGAAACGGAATTATTTGATTCAAATAATGAATCCATAATTGAACTGTCTTGTGATACAGCGCTTAAAGACAGTTTTGACAAAATACCATTGATGGATTTTTGGCTATCCTGTCGCCAAGAGTATCCATTTTTGGCACAAAAGGCAATAAAGTTTCTAATGCCTTTTGTCACAACTTACAAGTGTGAAACAGCCTTCTCAACACTTGTTTTTCTAAAAAATAAATACAGAAACCGATTAGATGTCGAACCCGATTTAAGAATAAAGTTGTCATCTTTTTCTGCAGACCTGAAATTTCTAGTTGACGTGAAACAGCATCAAACTTCCCATTAACAATTTTTTATTGTTTTACTGTACTTTTACATTTTTGTTACTTTAATAATAAATGAAAAATCTTTGAACAATAAAATTTCTTTCATTTTACCAATAAAGCAAAAAAATGTTTACTGAATCACGAAGGAAAAATATTAAAATATCCGGGTCACGAAAAAAAGTTTGGGAAACGCTGCTCCAGGTCAGTGTTTCCCAAAAGCATAATTTGCTGGGTCGCGAAGTTAAAATGTTGAAATAACCGGGTCACAAAAAAAAAAGTTTGGGAAATGCTGCTTTAGAGCATCTGTATGGAACAGAGATTTTCGCTACCTAGCAATGCTTCAGAGGTTTAAAAACCCCCAAAGGGCAGTTGGTAGACACTGCTTTTACTATATATTTTGAAACTTTCCTCTCATTCAAGGGTGGAAAAATTCCTGTGCATAAACTGGACTTTACACTTAATTTACACTTCAGATAATAAATATCACCTTTAACGCATATAACCAGAATGACCAACAATTTAGAGTCATACATATACAGATGTATTTTAACATGAAAAATCAAAACAAACCTGATGATCTGCTCTTTGTGTGCATCACATGTAGCAGATTCAAACAAATGCAGAAGCACATTTTCGAAGTATACTGTGTATCCATTTGGATAACGTAGGTTGTCTACAATAGCACTATACAGCAAATACCGGCCTGAAAGCAGTGTAATAAATTTGTTACTGTCAAATTTATTGTGTTTATCTAGACCTAGTAATGAATATACTAATTTTTTACTATATAACGACAAAATATATTATGTTTTATACATTTTTACTTTAAAAGCTCCTATAATGCTACAATTGCCTGACTGCAATTTATTACATATTTCACTGTGAATAAATGGATTCAGTATAATTTTTCTTATCATTATGCAATAATTTGTAAAAATTAAATGAAATCAAAATCTTGTTGTGTGTTGATTTAATTTATTACACAAGTCTGTGATGGAAAAATTGTCTTAAATCTAATTGGTTTATTTTGGGTGTTTTCAATTTAATATAGTTTTTTGGGGGGTGCTGATTACTGAAAAAATTATGAAAAATTCTAACATGTACAGTTTTCTCACAAAATACAAAATAATACATATAATTTTGGTGTATTTGATAAATTAGAAAGTACGATATAAATGTTTATATAAACAATGTAAATATATTTATACATATTAAATAGTTATTTTTATATATGTATATATATTGCAACGTTACAACAATTCTACAAATATATTACCATGTACTCAATGCAACTAAATATGTATTACACCGGCCAGGTCGCAGGATTTTGTTTCTCGTTGTGTCAAGTATATGTGGTTGCACAATAATTAAATAGTTTTTAAAGAGGAGTGAGATGTTGTTGACGTGAAATAAATCATTTAAAATCGTTTCAGATAATCATTCTAAGATTTATTAATTAACAGAAAAAATATTTCAATATTAAAATTTCAAACATTAGACACACAAATATTTACCTTTATAAGTTTTACACATATACTGTAACCTGCAATGCTATTCGTAACATACCACACAAATAAACACCCATATAATCTTATTGACTAAACAAACATGTTAAACGAGTTATTTAAATTCTTTTTATTTCTGTGTGTCTGAAATTAACTCAACTTTTAAACACTGATAGCAACTCAGTTACAAACAAAATAAGATTAAGTTTCAAGAATGAATTTATTGTTGCTATAAACAAATAAATATGATGTTACATTTACTTTCAATCTATAAGTTGATTTATGCTGACACACCCAAAAATACGACAAAAGAGTGATATTTCTTTTCTAAATTTTGTTATTAAATTAACTTCTCTTAATTCTTAATATTTAAACTTACTAACTTTAATGCTTTAATGTTTATAGCTCATTTCTTTTAAGAGCTCTTTTCACACTAAAATTACTATAATTGTTTTTTATCACCTGCATACTGCTGTTACCATTGCTTGTGTGTGTGTGTGTCGAGAATGCTGACAGTATGATGATGATGTTGATGATGATAGTGCTGTGGTCGTTGTCTCTAAATGGGATGTTGTTGGTGATGCTTCAGAATTCCTTCTAACGTCTTGGTGTGAGTGTGGTACAGTGTGTGTCCTGGTCAATCTGTAATCGGGCAGCGTAACGTCCTGTAGATTTGTTGAGACCGAGTGTGTGATCACCCAAAATTGCCAGTGGTGGCGATTTGACAGGAACAGTCCTGCTTTCGACAGGTTAGAGATGGTCAGTTCGCTCCAGAGCGCCCTTTTTATTACACTCACTTTTTGGTTAATTATCGTGAACTTATGAACATACT
This sequence comes from Magicicada septendecula, assembly GCA_034769895.1. Classification (NCBI taxonomy): domain Eukaryota; kingdom Metazoa; phylum Arthropoda; class Insecta; order Hemiptera; family Cicadidae; genus Magicicada; species Magicicada septendecula. Next base: position 353,407,216 of record CM068376.1, on the reverse strand, counting down.
CGTCACATGAGCGATCTCATTGTTTGCATAATTTTTCTCTGGTCACTCACATATACCACACATATTAATTACTCTTTAATTATACTAGTAATTAATATTAATTAGTTAGCATCATTAATATTTCACCTCTGGAAATAAATTTTACATTACTCCATTTTTTAAGAATTCCTTAATGTAATGGTGTCTTTATAATTGGCGTAAGTCTTTGCATACAGGTTTAACACAAGTAATTAGTTTATTATAATCCTGTTAAGACCTGAATACTTGGAACAAACAATTCATCACCCCACCGCGTCGTTCAAAACAGGTCACAGCTGGCTCACACACACAAACACATACATGCTGTATCTTACGCGGCGGCAGGTGTACGTTTTTCGACAGGTCAGATTTTGTCAATTACTGCATTTTCTTGCACAAAACTGTCTAAAACAGTTCCTTATACTTGCTATGCTAATTACATATTAAACAAACCGCCCTGGGCAAATATGCAAATATATATATTGTTGCAATATATATATATATATATATATTTTTTTTTTGCAACGGAACACAGGATGATAAGCTATATTGTTTATATCAGAGCACATGGATGACGAGCATTTTCATGTTTAAATTGGCTTTATGTAATACTTTGTCTTTTAGCCATAAGTTTTGTATTTAGAAATGGATAAGCATTTACGGTGTACCAAATTCTCCGTAAAAAGGTGTTCTTTATTGTCATGTATTTTTTGAGTGAATTTGTGCGCGTGTGCGGGTGTGATAACGTGTGATCGCTATATCTTCCGCGGTAATTAACCGATCGACGTGAAACTTTGACAATGAATTGTTTATGTAAATAGCTTCAATTTATGTATACTCTATAGTTCATAACTATTTTAGAAATATGGTTTTTTTAAGTAGGAAAAACTCAATTTGAAACACTTATCATTAATAGGGTCATCAAAATTGGTAGATAATTCAAAGCAAGTTAGTGCATATTTATACAAACTCTTTCTGGAAAAGTTGATATCTGTTGATTCCATCAATCATGTGACTTGGATTTAGCCAATCGGAATACACTAAATTCAGTAACAATCATTCTCTGTAGAGTAAATATCGACACAGTCTGTCTGTGGCAATTGCAAGGTGAAGTTGTGCTCGTGCGTGAGAGAGTTATTCTCGAGCGAACATAGAAAAGTATAATGTAACATAATCCTTGGTACTCTGTATGAAGTTTTGCGTACAGAGCCGAGTGGGTCAATTAGTTAAACAGAATTATAATATAGTATAGTGCTTTTCGTGTAAGTTTAAGATACGCTGCTTAGGAATTTAAAGACACTTCAAGATTACGTGGAAGGTGTATGACTAATACACCTTATTAAATTGATGCCCATATTCACCCTGAGATTGATAAAATTTACATATCAATTAATAATAAACTATTCTAGAGAAATTAATAAGCATTGTGTGTTTAACATGTTTGAGAAGAGGACGATGGACAAAGAGGACGCCGGACAAAGAGGATGCCAGGACGAAGGGGACGGAAGGAAGGAGTGATGCTGAAGAAGAGGACGCCAGGACGGGAGCGGCAGTAGGAAGCGGAGGATTGCACGTACTGAGGTCGTAGCCTCAATCAAGTAAAACCGATATATTATCGAACATTGTAAACTATTATTGCAAATTACAATACATGACAATTTATAATACAATATACCTCTTTAAAACTATATTTGTGTGTATAATAAATAATTTTTTATCTCCTCCATAATAGACTTGTTTGTGATTTTTACACACCCACTACATCCTTATTAGTATAATAAGATTTGATCTGTTGCAATATATATATATATATATATATATATATATATATATATATATATATATTGCGATGGTACAAATAAGTATTTTCGCATAGAATAATAATGTGTGTATAAATTATGCACAAGTGTATATTGGAGGTGTCGAAAAATTATTTATTTATCACACAAGTAAATAATTGTTTATATGATATATTTAATTTAAACAAAATGTCATGTATAGTCTTTTATTTGTTATCAAAGAGTTTATATAGTTCAGTTTTGGTAGGTTTTACTTGAACGTAGACTTCCTTTACACTCGGCGTGACGTCACTCTCTGCGTCCCTGTTACGATCCTCTCTGCAAAGATCGCCAGCTGCCTCTCTCACTCACTCACTCTCTCACTCTCTCTCTCTCTCTCTCTCTCTCTCTGCGCTGGGGTTCGCAGAACAATTGATAACACTGATGCTGATTTTACACACAAATTGTCACTTTCCGAATCATTTGTTTACTCGCTCGCAATTGGTTGTTATTAATTATTGATACTTAGGGTGATAATGAGTGATAATTTTAAAAGCGGTGTATAATGCCTTCTGGCTATTCTTGAAGTGTTCCGCGTTAATAAGGATTTATCACGGTAGATAAATCTCCCTAAGCAGAAAACCTTCCACTAACACGTAATAGCACTTCATATATTATAAAACTGATAGTTCACCCACTTGGTTCTAATCGACAAACTCAAAAAGAGTCCCAAGACTTATAGATGCTCTAGATTAAACCATTTCAAACAAGACAAACTCTTGACGACGAGCACACGTTCACTAAGCAACGGCTTCCGATGGACTGACTCGAAGTACACCCGACAACCGATGGATCTGACTGAATTTAGGGGCTTCTGATTGGTCAATCGACTGTCTACGTGGTAGATTGGACAAAAGATAGACGCGTTGCAGGCAAATCTCTGTATAAATCTGCGAGTGCCTGTCTAGATTTTATCTAGAAATTTTATTACCCTTCATTTGATAAGCGTGAAAAGTTGAGTTTTCAATTATTAAAAAACCAAAAAATAGCTCATAACAACAAAGTATATAGTAAATGTAGCTATTTTCATAAATAATTCACTGTCCAAGTCTCATGCCGATCGGATAACAAACGCGGAAGATATAACAACGAAGGTTCACCACACGCGAACGCGCGCACATATTCACAAACAAAGTACATGACATTATAGAGCAAAAAGGTACAGAGAATTTGGTATAACACAAGTCCTTATCCATCACAAAATACAAAACTTATAGCTAATTGACAAAAATTGCATAAATCAATTTAAAACATGCTAATGTCCGTCATCCATGCTCTGATATACTTATTCTAGATCATCATCCTGTGTTTTGTTGCAATATATATATATATGCTCGTGCGAAGGCTTTCACAGTGAATATCTGTTGTAGCAGGTTTTAGGGTACATCCGTGTATGTGATGCTTATATTGCTGACGGTTTATTACGCCTTGAAAATGTTCAATGAAACGTCAGCAATATAAGCATCACATACACGAATGTACCCAAAAACCTGCTACAACATATATATATATATATATATATATATATATATATATATATATATATGGCAAGGGAGTACAAATCTAAATTTAAAACGTCTGCCTCAAAATTAGTTAAACACAGATTTAACAGAATAGTAAAAATAGTGATAACCAGTTTCAACCAGATCGCTAGCCTGTTGGAGCCTGTCTGCCTCCCCCATCTGCCATCACAATCCATTTCCCCTTACACTACAGTCTTACATTTTCTCTCTTGACTCTGTATAGTATACGTGTGGTAAGTGTTTCAAGCTTTGAGAAACAGTTCTTTTCTTAACTTCTAGTTCATTTGTTATTGTGTTATATGTAAGGACAATGGCTTCCAGATGTTGTGTTAATATGTCTTATTTTTTTGTACATGTGTGGCAATTATACAGTAAGTAAATAACAAAGAAACATTTCAGTTTTTGTGAAAAAAGTGTATTTTGCTTATTTTGTATGAAGTTGGGGGACCAAGACAAGCCGTGGACAAGTTTTTCTGTTTGTGTGGAAGAAATGAGACAGTGGTTCCATGGAAAAAACAATTTTCCCATTCAGTGTACCATTGGCTTGGAGGAACCTAAGAACCATAGATTTTTGTTCAATTTATTGCAGATTTGTAATCTGTTTGACTAAGCGAACATTGAACAAATTGACTGACAAAACATACACATAATTATGAAGAGCTGACCATTAATAGCTCTTCTTGTTTTAGTTAACAGCTAAACAAATTCACAATTTACAAGACTAAATTGAAAAAAATATGTAAACAAATGAACAAAAGTCACTTACACTTGCTGCTGGCATGATACAATAAATTGCAAATGTTAAACACTAGGCCTATAAGACACATAAACTGGTTGACATTAACATTTAATGTTAATATGAGTACAAAATATACAGATATTACAGAACAGATAACACATACATAACAATACATATAATACAGAGTACATATTGTTTGTTGAACCTGAAGGGTAAGTCTAACAATTATGCCTTTTTAGCGTCTAAATGTTTTCACTATTATCTGACAAATTAATTGCTAGGGGATTAGGATGCTTTTCTAATTTAGAGATGTGTTTCCTCCAGAGGCACACAATTTCTTCTCTCACAGTTTGAACTTTGAGGTCTCGGTATATAGAATTGTTGGAGATGAACCATGGAGTGTTGACTATTGATCTTAAGTAGTAGTGTGTTAGGGGGGGTATCGGGCCAGTCAGTGTGACGTCACAATCAACTGACCAGGGGATGGGGGTGGAGGGGTTTGGTGACGTCACGATCGGCTGCATATGATCTACCTCAACAGCCAGTGACGTCAATGAAAAAATGGCGCTACTGAAACAATAACACCATTGTTTCAATGATGTCACTGGCTGTTGAGGTAGAGGTCATGAGCAGCCGATCGTGAGGTCGTTGATCTGGTCAGAGTAGATCGTGACGTCACGCTTCCTGGCTCGATACCCGTCCGTACTTGACCGTGTGTGTGCGCGCGCGCGTGCATGTGCGAATTTTTTCGCAAAATATTTCGGTCTTGTTCATTTCGGTCTCGGTCTCGGTGCTGGTGGTCGGGCTCGGGCTCCGGACGAAGCGTCGCTCGCGACTGTCGACACAAGACTGAACGGTATAGCCAACGAGCCCTGTTTATATAGACGGACAATCCCCCTCTTGTTTGACTATTGAGTGTAACTACACAACACGTATTGCACCATACCATTTCACGGTGATATGATGCAACGGTTCTAACAAGTGGATTGCACAACAACGCATAAATAGGTAAGCAATAAACAGCGACAGTTTCAATAAAATAAAATAAAAACTTAAACCGGTTCCACGAAAGTCATTGAGAGATGTTGCTCCGACCGCGGTCAACGAAACACTGACCCTGTCGACGTCATGTCATTCGTATAAATGGTAAGCAGCGGGGAAACGAACGATGGGGGGGGAAATAACGTGCATACCATAAAAAAAACATACGTGCAAACGGAAAACTGTACGAAGTGCATCGTTGGAATTGTACAACCCCATTATCGAATAAGCCCAAAATAATTTAAAACAAGCAAATTTTATGTAACATAAACAACTCAGGTAGCACCATTTAAGTCATCAACAAATAAGTAATAAACATAATTAACCCTTAGGCCTAACTGTCCATATGGACACGCATACAGGGTACATTTTGAGACGGCAGGAAAACTTTTGTGGGAATACTTTATGTAATTGCATGCCAGAGAATACTCCTACAACAATAGCTTTTTGGTTACAAAAGATAATAAGAGTGGTGCTGTTGGTATTTTTCTGTTTTAAGACGCATTTGTTTTAAAAAGTTCGAATATTGTGAAAACTATAGATATAGACCAAGTGCAAGTATATTATTTTCTTCATAAAACTTATATTAACTCCCACAGATTTTCGTAACTATTAAAAACAATATAGTCTAGTACACAAAGAGGTTAGAGGTTTATCTGAAAACGTTTACTAGTATTATAGATGTGTCAATGTTGGTGTGTCTATATGGACACGCTAGGCAGTTATGATATACTTTTCTGTATATCCTATTACTCTGAATAAATACGACCATATGATAAATAATGTAGTGTTTCAAGAATAATCAAATAATAATAATATGTACACTTCTGTGTATGTTTATTATTTTAATAGCAATTTCAGTTTTAGTAATAATAATAACAATAAAATTGTATAATAAATAATGCCAAACACACACACACTTCTAAAAACCCTTTTCTAGGTTCTGAAGGTACAGTTGCAGACCAAACGTAAATAGGTGGGAACCGAACGCAAACAGGTGCTGACAAAACGTAAACAGATGGGAACCAAACGTAAACAGGTGGGAACCAAACGTAAACACTTGGGCGCCAACCGTGACCAGGTGTGCACCAAACGTGAACAGGTGCGCATGAAACGTAAACAGGCGGGCAACAAAGGTGAACAGTTGCGGACCAAACGTAAACAGGTGGGAACCAAACGTAAACAGGTGGGAACCGAACGCAAATAGGTGCGGACCAAACATAAACAGGTGTTCAGTCTTGTTAACAGTAGTATTTCAGTCTTGTTAACAGTAGTGTTCAGTCTTGTCAACAGTAGTGTTCAGTCTTGTACCACCAGATCAACGTTATCGTTAGCGTAAGCGTTCTTAGGATAGCATTCTTAGCGTTAGCGTTTTTAGAGTCAGCTTTTAGCATTAACTCTTGCGTTTGCGTTAGCGTTCTTAGCGTTAACGTTCTTGTAAACAGGTGGGAACCAGACGTAAACAGGTGGGAAACGAATGCAAACAGGTGCGGACCAAACGTAAACAGATGGGAACCAAACGTAAACAGTTGGGCAACAACCACGACCAGGTGTGCACCAAACATGAACAGGTGCGCACGAATCGTGACCAGGTGGGCAACAAACGTAAACAGGTGGGCAACAAACGTGAACAGGTGCGGACCAAACGTAAACAGGTGTTCAGGCTTGTTAACTGCACGAAACGTGAACAGGTGGGCAACAAAGGTGAACAGGTGTGGACCAAATTTAAACAGTTGCGGACGAAACGTAAACAGGTGTTCAGGCTTGTTAACAGTAGTGTTCAGTCTTGTTTTCAAAAATCGTACTACCATAGGACTCACTCCAACGTACTTCTATCGCCGGACGAGTTCAGAGATAAAGCACCGCTATTCGTCTTCGATTGTAGCAGATAGGACGAGTCGCTCAAGTCTTCACCGGTCGACGTGCGACTGGAATTCGAGTCCTCGGAAAATTTCTCCGCTGAAACCATGGCCTTCTGCATGATACTTCACGATTCGCTCAACGTATACACTCCGCTGTCCAACACTGTCCACAGATGCACTTGAATCCCCCCCACTTCTACTACCACCACCACTGGGGTAGTTATCTCCCCCCAACACCACCACCCATAGGAAGTCGAGATTTATATACATATTACCGAGTGTTGCATCATCACGTGTCAGTTGAGAGACTGCAGTTGACTGGGCACATTGAGAGTGTGTGTTATTATTACTCAACAACATGGCTTCATCGATCGTTGAATTCGAACAGCAGCAGCAGCAGCAGCAGCAGCAGCAGCAATCACAACCGATACACCGAACGGAACATGTATATCGCGTACGTGGAATTCACGATGCGTCGAACAGTGTCGGGTTCGCAAACAGTCTCGTGGCATTGTGTCGGTTCGAGAGTGTCGTCCGCGAGTGTACGGTACCCGCGACCACTCACGCCTTCCCGAGGTTCGACACGTACGAGAAAATAATGAAAACGTTCGTTGAAAAAGAGTGGCCGGTCGCGATGTGCGTACGAACCGAAACGCTGGCCGAAGCGGGTTTGTTTTACACAGGACGCAGCGATCGCACAGTTTGCTTTGCTTGCGGTGGAGGCCTACACTAGTGGGAAGCCAACGACGATGCGTGGACGCAACACGCCCGCCATCTGCCAGAATGCCATTACCTATTGCTGAAGAAGGGAAAAAATTTCGTCGATTTCGTAAGAAACGCGGTGAGTTATAAACGCAAGCGTGAAGAAGGAGGAGGAGGAGGAGGAGGAGGAGGAGGAGGAGGACGACGACGACGACGACGACAACAACAACAACAAGAACGTACGGAGACGTCTGAGAAACAAGACGAAAAACAACAAATCCGGTGTAATGTCTGTTATACGGAAACCATTAAAGTAGTGCTTCTACCGTGTCGTCATTTCGTCGCCTGTACGTTGTTTACAGTATGTCTGCGAAAGTGCCCTTTATGTAGGACCAAGATTCGTGCTTACGTCAGTGCGTTTTTATAAAATTATTTATTCGTCAATTTTGTATCACAATATTGTTAAAAACGTTGGATCATATCTATTTCACATTATTGTTAAAAAATGTTGCATCATATCATCGTGAAACAGTATGGTGCAATACGTGTTTACAAGCTGTTGTGCAATAGTTACAAACAACAGTAGAACAGGGAGGGGGATTGTCCGTCTATATAAACGGGGGCTCGTTCGCTCTTGCGTTTGACAGTCACAAGCAACGCTTCGCAACCAGCAGACTTACTAAGCAAGCAAAATTGATTCGTTTGGGAGCGTCAACGTTTACGAATACGTACGATGTCACGACCTACAAACGGGGACGAAGTATCCGATTCGCTTGTTGCAGAACGAGACGACGCGGTACGGACCTTCTCTGGCGGCCGTTATAACGAAGGGAAAGGACGGTACGGGATTACTGAAAGTCTACCTGCCGAAGAGATACTCGAAACTGTTTACGGATGAGGAACTGCAAGGCGTACAACCGGACACGCTCTACCTACAGTACAACGGACAAAAAGATCGTGTAGTGGACATTACTATTTCAATGTAAAATATTGTTTGTCTGTATTTTTGTAACACTTTTCTTAATATGTGTCTTTCTTTGATAATACATGTATTAAAAAAAAAATATGAGCGTTATTTTCCCCCCTCGGTCCTTTAAACCCCTTCCGTCGCTACCACCATTAATGCCGGTGACGCGGTGTAGACAGAGCTCAGTGTTTCGTCGACCGTCACCGGTAACGGACGCACGCTTTTACAGCTATGGAATCTAGCTTAATGAAACTGTTGATGGCGTTCGAGCACATCAAAGACGACGACTTGGAAACCGGGAAGCTGCATCAACTGAAATATTTTATAACCAACACGTCCAAACACGAGTCGGGCGCGTTCGCTTCGATAATCGACGATACAACGACGGCGGAGTGTCCCGACGATCACAAAAGGGACGTCTTGTCCGTACCGATAGAGTACAACACAGCATTAATCGAGGAAACCACGCTATCGTTACACGCGGAACGAGGTTCCGTCTACGTTCTCCGAAAAGTTCTTTACGTCGCGAAGAATGGATTCGCGCCTTACGGATTTTTCGAGTTGGACGTAGTAATCGACGACAACGCGCTCCGTTTTCGATCTTCAGATACGACATCACACGTCTGCGTAAACTCGTCAGGAAACGTTGATCCGAACACAGAGCATAGCCCAAGCCCAAGTTAAACATTTCGTAATTAACAACACAGTCTCTTATAACAAATCAAATGAAAATTGTTCACACTCAAATAAATGTCAACTAATATTAAAACTCAATTGTATTACAATATACCGTCCGATTATAAAACACAACACTTAACTAATAACCACTTGAACGCGCACAGTAATCTCACCCGATTATAACTCGAACCGCACTAGCCAAAAACGCTCACGTTACTGAAATTTAAGGCCGCTGCCGCCTTGTATTTATACCGGCGCTCACAGACCAGAATGTTCCTAATTGCGTGTTAGCGCTCGTGTGATCTACATAATTAACTGCGGCCTTGACACAGTCCGCGCGGCTGGCGCCTTCGAGAAACCTCTCGAAAATGCGTCGATAAGTACGTACGCCACACGCGTTAAATCGAAATTCTTCTGGCACATTCGACAAATGCGTAGACTGTTCTGTGATGTCGTAATACCTATCCCTCCTTAAGCCTGTTCGTCCCGAACTGGCAAACCGTCTCTGAAGTAGTACTTAGCCAGGTGATCTAGGTGGACGACCTTGAACTTTCGCTGTCCTTCCTGTTGAATTCGATAAACAACATCATTGATTCTTTTCTTCACAGTGTAGGGTCCTTCCCAGTTAGACTGAAGCTTAGGTGAACGACCACGACGGCACTTTGGATTGAACAACCAGACCTGATCTCCTTCTTGGAAACCCACACTATTGCTGCGAATGTCATACCGAGTTTTCATTTTAACACTGGCAATCTTCAGCCGTCCTCTTACCAAGCGATTCATTTCTTGCAGTTGGTTTTCTAATTGCGAGGAATAGTTCTGCGGCTCTTGGGACTGAGTCTCAGGTGATCCCAACATTAAGTCCCCAGGAAGACGAATCTCCCGCCCAAACACCAACTTTGCTGGAGTCATGCCGGTTGTGTCGTGTACTGATGATCTATACGCCATGAGGAATAGTGGTTTACGTTGGTCCCAGTCTGTTTGGTTCTCGTCAACAACCTTCGAAAGATGCTGTTCGAGTGTCCTATTGAATCTCTCAACCATCCTGTCCGACTGAGGATGCAGAGGCGTTGTCCTTGTCTTCCGAATTCCGAGTAGACGGCATAATTCTTTAAACACTCCTGATTCGAAATTTCTCCCTTGATCCGTGTGGATTTCCATAGGGGCTCCACAACGGCAACAGAAGTTGTGAACTAACTGCTTTGCCACAGTGGTAACCTCCTGATTTGGAATTGCGTAGGCTTCCACCCACTTAGTAAAGTAGTAATCACCTACAACCATGATGTACCGCTTTCCATCGTCAGTAACTGGGAATGGTCCAGCAATATCTATGGCAATTCTCTCGAAAGGCAGTCCAACGTTATACTGTCTCATTTTTGCCTGGCTTCTTGTTTGTGGGACCTTGCTTGCAGCACATATTTCACACGTCCGAACCCATTCCTCTACGTCGTGGCGAAGATGAAGCCAATAGAATCGCTTCCGTATTTTGTCAAGGGTTTTGTTAACGCCAAGATGGCCTCCAGATCTCCAGATGTTCCATCATGCATCTCCTTCAAAACAGACTGCACTTTACTTCGGGGAACTATCAACTGCATGACCACGTCTCGTCCATCTGCACTTTCCCAAGCCCTTTTCAGCAATCCGTTTTCTAAGGTGAGAGATTCCCATTGTGCCCAGTAGCCCTTCAGCACTTCGGAACCATGGCAGATATCTTGCCAATCCGGGCGGCGATCTTCCTCTTTTGCTGTCAAGATCGGTCCAATGTCTTCATCAGTCATCTGTTCTTGTCGACAGTCTTGAGTTGTTCAGCCGTCTGCGAGGAAATCTACAGTGATGGCTTGAACATGTTCGCTTGAGTTTTGTTCTTCCTTTCTGTAGCAATGTTGGCAGTCTTCCGGGCACGGTCTTCGTGATAAGCCATCTGCATTACCATGCAGGCGCCCCCCCGTCAATGTTGTACCTTGAAGTTGTACTCTTGCAGACGTTCAAGCCACCCTGCCAACTGTCCTTCCAGATTTTTAAATCTCAAGAGCCATGCAAGCGCGGCATGGTCGGTACGTAGTGAAAAGTCTCTTCCATAGAGGTATTTATGGAAGTGCTCCAACGCTCGGACGATTGCCAGCAACTCTCTCCTTGTAACACAATAATTTCTCTCCGGTTTAGAAAGTGTTTTGCTGTAATACGCTATTACTCGTTCTTCACCGTTTTGCATTTGAGACAAAACTGCTCCTAGACCAGTATTGCTTGCGTCTGTGTCCACAACGTACTTCCCTTCGGAAGCTGGGAAAGTGAGAATTGGCTGCGAACATAATACAATTTTCAAAGTCCTAAATGCTTGATAACACTCCCTCGACCACTGGAAGTTCCGTTTATTTTCCGTTAGCTCATGTAGTGGTTTAGCAATAGTAGCGAAGCCTTTCACAAAACGTCTGTAATATGAGCATAACGCCAGGAAACTCCGAACTTCGTGTTTACTCTTCGGCACTGGCCATTCTCTTACGGTGTCTACTTTATTAGGATCCATGCTAACACCCGCTGCCGAAACCAGATGGCCCAGATACTGTACTTCCTTCTGGAATAGAGAACACTTCTTCAACGGGCTCAGCTTCAGTTGGGCACCGTGAATTCTAGTTAGAACCTCCTTAAGGTTTTCCAAATGATCTTTGAAAGTCTTCCCGATCACTATGATATCGTCTAAATAAACAAGGCAAGTTTTTCATATCAGGCCTCGGAGTACCAGGTCCATCAATCTTTCAAATGTTGCCGGTGCATTACAGAGTCCAAATAGCATGACGTTAAATTGGAATAAGCCACTTGGGGTCGAGAAAGCGGTCATTTACTTGTCTTCTTGATGAAGACCTACTTGCCAATATCCATTCTTCAGGTCCAATGTGGAAAACCACTGTGCTCCAGACAACGTGTCGAGTGTATCGTCAACATGAGGTAATGGATAGCAGTCTTTCTTTGTAACGTCACTTAACCTCCGGTAGTCTACGCAGAAACGCAATCCACCATCCTTCTTCACTACCAGCACTACAGGAGACCAAGCACTTGACGAAGGTTCGATTACTCCCTCTGTCAACATGTCCTGTACTAACCGAGACATTTCCTCTTGTTTAGATAATGGAGTCCTTCGAGGAGGTTGGTGTATCGGTGTTGTGTCACCGGTATTGATGCGATGTTGCACAAGAGAGGTTCTTCCCAGTGACTGTCCCCGAACTGCAAAACAATCTTTGAATTCATGTAAAAACTGAGTTCTTTCACCTCACCACTTGAGAGGTCGTTAGAAGATCTGTTCAATAATTCTTGCAGTTCCTCTGGTAATTTGGAATTATCCGAAGCACTGGATCTTCGTTGCGTCATTCCGGCTACCCAGGCCACAGGAATCAATTTGCCTAGGAGAGTAATGGTTTGCTTTGTAAAGTGATAGCTTGATCCAAAATATTCGCCACTCTAATAGGTACATTTCCGGTTTCGTCAGGTTTTACTAAACTTCTGACAATTAGTATGCCCGGTGTGCTGATTACCTGGGGTTCGAATATAGAGCACTGGTTGCCCCTAGTATCTACCTCGATTCTAACCATGAAGATCTTTTCGGAGTTTGGCGGAACAGTTACGGCCACTTGGTTTATGACGTACAATGATTTTTCTGCTGTCGTCATTGTTGATAGCATTACCTCTTCGCCTCCGATTCTCAAGACATTGTTTTTGAAGTCGACTATAAATCCGTATGCGTTCATAACGTCCACACCAAGAATGGCTTCATCCACAATATCTGTAACAAATACTTGATTAAACTCAAGTCGACCGAGGCGTATGTGTATCTCCACTTTTCCATACACTTTTACAGGCCGTCCAGTAGCTGTTCGCAAGGTGCAAGAGCACCAGATTGGCTTGAGATCTTTCACCACGTCGGGGCGCACAATAGAAACTGTTGCGCCTGTGTCAACTGTAATCGAGGTTGGCCTTTCTTGAACAAATCCGGTAACTACCAAGCTCCCGTTGTTTTTCTGAAGTGTAGAAATTGCGTATTGTCTACGGGCTTCGTTCCTCCAGTTAGTCAGCACACGCCCCGTTGTACCGACTATTGCTCGTTTCCCTGCTGCTGAATTCTAACCTGACAATCTCCAGTTAATTAATTTACTCGAGGTTATTTTGAAACAAAACTATTTCACTTATAATGACTCGTTTTACATTCAAAATGATGGCCTAGCTATGGGCTCACCCCTCTCCGGCCTACTGGCCGATATTTATTTGAATTATTATGAGAATACTCACTTGTTGAACAATAATATATATGCAAATAAAATAATATTTTATGCACGGTATGTAGACGATACGTTTTTAATTTTTGATGGTACTATAAGACAAATCGAATTATTTAAAAACTGTTTAAATAAAATAAATAGAAACTTCCAGTTTACTCTTGAAACAGAGGTTGATAACAAGATAAACTTTCTAGATTTAACCATCACTCGACAGATGAATAAACTAAAGTTCAACATTTATAGGAAACCGACTACCACTGACACCACAATACACGCAGACTCTCATCATCCTCTTTCACATAAAATGGCAGCGTACAATAGTTTCATTCATAGATTATTGACAATTCCTTTGGATGATAATGACTTCCGTGATGAGCTAAATGTCATAAAATATATCGCGGTTGCCAATGGTTACAATAGTTTAACCATTGACAAACTGTTGAGAAAACATGAAAAAAGAATGCTTAAACCCCGAATAAACAACAACCCGCAAACAATTTTTATATCTACTAATTACACTAGCTTTATGCCTAAGGTTTTGTCTTTTGTATTGAATAATAATAGTTTCACTATTTCATTCAGGACTAATAATAAGTTACTGGATATTCTCAAACCGAAAAAACACACGCCTCCAGAAGAAAAAACTGGCATATATAAGTTAACATGCAATGATTGCGAGTGCTTCTACATTGGACAGACTGGGAGAGGTTTCCTTACACGATTTCGAGAACATTTACCTAAGAAAATAAGAAACATTGACAACATCAAATCAAATTACGTCCGACACCTGACTTCACGCAATCATAATTACACAGATTTTAGTTCCAATTTAATACCGTTACATGTGTGTAAGAAGGGCCGTTTCATGAATGCCTTGGAGGAATTTGAAATTTACAGTGCATATGCAAACCCAAGGAGTCGCGATATCGTGTTAAATGACCACCTGAACTTTGTATCCAACCGATTGTACGATACCGCCTTGAGTCTGCTCGCTGGGGGCTACGATAAGGTAGCAACCGCTCAGTGGCAGAATGAACTTGAACGGGTGCGCACCCAAATCCGCGTACGGTTCATATGCAAATTTTGACATTTTAACTTCTTAACGATCTCGCAAGAGTGATAGTTTTAATAATATCTGATGATGGAGCATAAGCTCTGAAACGCGTCATAGACGAAGCACAAGAAATCATACGGCGGATACTTTAAGGTAAATAATTTATTAATTCTGACAATCTCGTTGTAGATGTCCAGGTTTCCCACATCTATAACACTTCGGTCTTCCATCCTTTCTTATTTTATTCTGTTCCTTGGTTCTTCTCCCTCATCGTCTGTGCCGTCTCGATCTTTTAGCGCGCGCACTGTATGACTTGTCCAACCAGACGCTGATTTGGCGGCCTCAAATTGCAAAGCATGTACCAGGGCGTCCGCACTGTTCTGGTGTCTTGCCATTCATAACACTTGCTGTAGTTCGTTATCTCGGACACCGGCAATAAGTGTCTGCATCGCAAAACTCGTTCGAAAATCTTCTGGCGCTTCAGGATAGGCCAGTCTAATTAGTCTGTCGATACTTGCTTCAAACTCATGAAGGCTCTCCCCGGCATGCTGTCGCCTTGCTCTCAACTGGGTGCAGTACACATCTCGCAAATGTTTATCACCATACTGTAATTCTCGAGCTTTTATCAACTCGGCATATATGTTCTGGCTGTCAGGTGGGACTTTCTGTAGTTCTGCCGCGGGTCCTTTTAATGCGAGAACGAGTGAGACTGCCTTGTCTTTCTCTGTCCAATTATTTGCGCATGCAGCAGCTTCAAATTGGCAGAGGTACGTTGCCCAGTGACTGCTTCCGTCAAAGGTTGGAGCTTTGACATGAACTGTCCCTACTGCAGGCAAAGTGACTTACTCCATTAACTTATTTTCTGCGTGTTTTTCTGTCTTTATCATTGGTACAGTCTGTTCACAAAGTTGTTTTGGTTGTAACTTCAGGTACTGCTCTACTTCTTTTTTAATCTGATCTTTTATATTTGTAATCGAGTCTTCTATTTTTGCTGACATAGCTTTTTCCACACTCATGACTGATTTTTCTACTTCAGCTATTTTTTTAGACATCGATTCTTCAACACTCGAGACAGATGTTTCTACTTCAGCTATTTTTAATGTCATTGACTCTTGTACCTCTGATATTTTAGTAACTTGTTTATTAAGTTCACCTTGTAGGAGACCCAATTCTGCGGTACTGTGTTCTTGCAACTGTTTCTGCACAGCTTCAAAGAGAGCTTCCGTTTCATCTGCTTCCTACTTACGTTTTTCATCCTGTCGTTTTTCTGCTTCTTCCGCCTCCTGTCTGCGTCTTTCCTCTGCCTCTTCCGCCTCTTGTCTGCGTTTCTCTCCTGTCGTTTTTCTGCTTCTTCTCTTTCTTGTCTTCGTTCTTCTTTATGTTGTCTTTCTCCTTCTTCCTGTGTCTGCCGCAGCAGCGTTTGGAAAGCTTCCATCATCTGACTGGCATCCATGTTTACCGATAATTTACGAATTACACTCGTCTTGTATAAGAGTCCACTATTTCCACTGTTAACCGTTCTATCCCACTTCTGACACCACTGTTACAACGGTCTACTCGATCGTCGTAGGTACAGTGGAAAACAAAATAAGTACAAGACACCAATTAAGTCACTAATCACCCTTTAATTTTCACAGTTAAACAGTTCGTTATTAATAACACTTATAACAAATCAAATGAAAATTGTTCACACGCAAATAAATGTCAACTAATATTAAAACTCAATTGTATTACAATATACCGTCCGATTATAAAACACAACACTTAAGTAATAACCACATGAACGCGCACAGTAATCTCGCCCGATTATAACTCGAACCGCACTAGCCAAAATCGCTCACGTTACTGAAACTTAAGGCCGCTGCCGCCATGTATTTATACCTGCGCTCACAGACCAGAATGTTCCTAATTGCGTCTTAGCGCTCATGTGAACTACGTAATTAACTGCGGCCTTGACACAGTCAGCGCGGCTGGCGCCTTCGAGAAACCTCTCGAAAATGCGTCGACAATCACGTACGCCACACGCGTTACATCGAGATTCTTCTGGCACATTCGACAAAAGCGTAGATTGTTCTGTGATGGCGTAACAATACGTTTCCAAGTGGGTGCTTCCGTCAAAGGTTGGAGCCTTGATATGAACTGCCCCAACCGCAGGCAAGGTGACTTTCTATTGTATTTTCTGTCTTTATCTTTGGTACAGTCTGTTCATAAATTTGTTTTGGTTGTATCTTCATGAACTGCACAACTTCATTCTTAATCTGCTCTTTTATATTTGCCATCGACTCTTTTATAGTTTAGACTGAATCTTTCACAATTGCTACAGTGTCCTCTATGTTAGATAATTTATTAGACATAGCTTCTTCCACACTTAAGACAGATTTTTCTACTTCAGCTATTTTTAATGCCACTGATTCTTGTACTTCCGATATTCTAGTACCATGTTAATTCAGCTCACCACTTAGTAGACCCAGCCATGCAGTAGTATGTTATTGCATCTGCTTTTGCTCCTGTATTAACACTTTGATATCATCTGCTTCAGGCTTATGTTCCTCTGCTTCCTGCTTATGTTCTTCTTTCTCTCGGTCTTCTGACTTGAGCAACAGTTTTTTGCCATACTTCTGTTTCCAACATTAGTGCTTTCTGTCATTTCTCTGCCTCTTCTCTTTCTTGTCTGCGTTTCTCATCCTGTCGTTTTTCTGCTTCTTCTGCCTCCTGTCATAGTAGCTATTGGAAAGCTTCCATCATCTGACTAGTGTCCATGTTTACCGATTAATAACAAATTACACTAGTCTTTTACAAAGTGTCCACTGTTTCCATTGTTAATGGTTTTGTTGCACTTCTGACCCACTGTTATGATGGTCTAACTGCTCGTCGTATGGCACAATGGAAAACAAAATATACAAGACACTAAAAACCAGCTTTAATTATGACAATTAATAATTTGTAATTAACTTGTACAATAATTCCAGTTAGATTTGTCTACGCCGAGAAGATCTGGTAGGCCGGACGAGTCGGTGTCGCCTGAGGTTGTTGGCTCTGCTGTCTTGCCCTACATCTGTGGCGTGACTGACCGCATCGGCAAGTTGCTGAGTAAGCGGGGCGTCAGGACGATCTTCAAGCCAACCAAAAAGATCCAACAGTTCCTGCGACCGGTGAAAGACGCCAGGGATCCACTCTCGCCGTGCGGGGTGTACAGTATTCCTTGTACGTGTGGCCGGGTCTACATAGGCACCACGAAGCGTAGTGTCCGGACGCGCCTCTCTGAACATCGGAGATACTGCCGCCTGGGCCAGCCGGAAAAGTCCGCAGTTGCTGAACACGCTCTTTCCCACGACGATCACCGAGTGATGTTTGATGAAGCCCGCGTGTTGTCTTCTGTCCGGGGTTACTTCACTCGCCTGCATCTGGAGTCCATCCATATTCATAAGAATGCGTCCGTCGCTATGAACCGCCGACACAACTGGGGGTCGCGAGTAGTGCAGTGTCCCGAGTCTCAGAAAGGACTCCTGCCACTGGGTCTGGTTGATTTCTTTTTATACATTTATCTAATTATGGGGGGGGGGTCTGAAACGACCTGCGATTGGTGGATTATACCACCGGGACTAGCAAACGAGGTCGCTTCCAGGACTCACCTGGTCGCGGGGTGTATTTATCAAGTCCGGCAATGAGGGAATTGTGGGTCACTCTGTCGGAACGAACATAGAATCTTCGCGCCAGGCGTCTCACGGTGTCATCAAGAGAGCGGACACCGAGTCCTCTCCTCAAAAGACGAGAAGAGTACCTCCGGGGGACTTTGCACGCGAGCTTCAGTCCCCGGTCGAGTACGCGCTGGAGCATGATTCTATGACCACGAGCCAGGTATCCCCAAACAGGACAGGCGTAGGTAATCACGGGCAACACGTACGTGTTGACTATGAGCTTACCTAGCCGGGGGGTCATTGCCGGATTAGAAAGCACGGGCCAGAGTCTACTGAGTTGCGCCGAAGCGCGTTGTCTGATGTAGTTTGTATGGGTTCGCCAGGTGAGTCGGGAATCACGTGGAGCCCGAGGTACTTGACGCTGTTGGTCCAGGGCACCTCGACGGGGCCTACTTTAAGCGGCCGAGGCCGCTTACGTTTGCGCGAGAATATTACCGCGGCGCTCTTGGAAGCGTTAACGGCAACTCTCCAGTCATCGGTCCACCCGACATACGCGTCGAGTTGGCGCTGGAGCTTAACTGCCGCATAACTCGCGTTCGGCTCTGAGGCAAAAGCCGCAGTGTAGTCCGCGAACAGCGACAATTTCACTCCAGGAACTCGAGGCGTGTCGTTGACAAACAACGAGAACAGGAGAGGCCCAAGGACACTTCCCTGAGGGACGCCAGCGGTAATACGCCTCTCCGAAGAGAGAGCGTGGTCTACTCTCACTCGGAAGCTACGGTCTCGCAGAAAGCTGCCGATCAAGTGAACGTAGCAGTCTGGGAGAAGGACTTCCGTGAGTTTGTAAAGGACACCCTCGTGCCACACGCGGTCAAAGGCTTTCTCTACGTCTAGGAAGATCGCAGCCGTCTGTTTGCCCTGGCAGCCAGCCTCGGTTATGCATTCCACGAGTCTCATCAGCTGATGAGTCGAGGAGTGCAGCTCACGAAAGCCGAACTGTTCGGGCATCAGCACGTCTAGTCTTTCTAGATGGTCGCGGATCCTACGCTGGATCAGACGCTCAAAAACCTTGGACGTCGCGGACAAGAGGCTGATGGGCCTGAGGTTTTCCACTCGAGAAGAATTCTTTCCCGGCTTAGGTATCACGATGACGGTAGCCGTTTTCCATTTCACCGGAAAATAGGCCAGTCTGAGGCATGAATTGAACAGGTCAGTGAGGAACTGGGTTCCTCGCTCCGGAAGGCGATGGAGGGCGGAATTCATGACTCCGTCCGGGCCAGGCGCCTTCCGGGGCTTGAGCTGAACAATCCTCTCAGAGACCTCCTCCGGGGAGATGGGCTCCGGCTGGACTGTGATATCGGCCGATAGAAAGCGCTCTACCTCGCGGCAGATTTGCTCAGTGAAGGCCGGGTTCTTGGATGGGTTGGGAGCGAACTGACGCTCTAAACTGTCAGCCAAGAACTCTGCCTTTTCGAGGGGGCGGCCAAGGGGTTGACCGCCGGGTCCGGCCAGTGCGGGGAGAGGCGCGCGTTTGCGCTTTCCCGTTAGGGCACTGGGAATCCGCCAGACATTACGGTCCTCGGCAGGGCCATCCATCTGTGTAACAGCTAGCTCCCAGTTGCGTCTACGGAACGCCAGCATGTCGCGACGCAACTTGCCGGACGCTCTGTTGAACGCAGCCTTGTCAGCCGGGTCACGAGTCCTCTGCCAGCGTCTCCGGAGGCGATTCCTCTCGCAAGCGAGCTGAGACACCTCTTCGGGGATCCGCTGATAGTCGGGCGTGAGCCCCGGCTTCATCCGGGAGGACACGTCTACCGCCGAGACTACGGCTGTGTCGAATAAGGCAACTGCCTCGTCGACATGCTGGGTAGTGTCGAGCGGGATATGCTCTGGTAGGCGGCGACTGAACGCCGGGCCAAAGCGGTCCCACTCGATTACCCGCCGCTCGTCGCGGACGGTGGCGTGCTGGGTAGCTATATGCACACTGATAGGGCAATGGTCCGAGGACAGTTCCGAAATGACGGAGACGTGGACCGGGCAATAAACGCCCCTGACCGCGGCAATGTCCAGTACGTCAGGGCGGGAGTTAGCCCTCGAGGGATAGTATGTAGGCCCGGTAGGACCCATGACTGTGACCCGAGCCGCATCAGCATACCTGCGTAAGCGGGTCCCGTTTGGGTTCGCCAAGCGGCTCCCCCAATCGGGGTGCTTACAGTTCAGGTCGCCCGCCAGGACTACCCTCCTGTGTGCTCCAAAGACGGCCTCCAGATCGTTCGACAGGAGCTCCGTTTGTGGAGGCTTGTAAGCGGAAACCACGAGTAGACCGCCGAGAGCACCATGGAGCTCGACCGCGGTGCACTCGAGGTTCCGCCGCTGAGGCAGGACAACGCGGTGATGGCGAAGACTCGCCTTCACCGCGATGGCTGTGCCCCCTCCTGCGCGACCCGACCGGTCGTCCCGGTGGCACACGTAGTTGGGTAGTCGGAAACGACGATGCGGGGTCAGGTGCGTCTCGCCAAGAAGAAGCACGTCGGGCTTGTGACGGGCAACGAACTCTAAGAGCTCAGAATGCCGGGAAGCGAGGCCGTTGGCGTTCCACGCCACGAGCTCGAGGTCTCGCTTGAGGGATTGCCGTGGTTGTCCGTTCATAACAGACCTGTAACACGGCAGGCTTCCACCAAGAGGAGGAACTTATCTTGGGGCGAGGCAGTTGCCAAGCGTTCCTTGATTTTAAGGAAAGTCTGGGCTACTTTCTGCAAGTCGTAGTTTGCCAGAAAGTCTGATACGAAGGCGAGATCATCGGAAGATGAGGCCGGGGGAGAACGCTTGGCGGCAGCTGCATAGCTGCGGCGGGGCGAGACGGTGGAAGCCTTGGGGGCAGGTACTGGAGCGGGTGGCCGCTCTGGCTTTTGGTGGACGGGCTTGGGTCCAGTGGCAGGTGGTTTAGGCTGGCCCGTGTTCTTGGCCTGAGTCCTAACTTTCTTGCCCGATCTGGGGAATCTAGGCTTGGGTGGCGGCGGCAATGGAGGATCAATTTCCTCATCGTCCGGCAGCGGGACTTGTTGAACCGCCGAGGTGAAAGCATCTCCTTAAATAGTGTCTGGCATGGTTTATTTTCCATGGCCAATCAGAATCGAGAATGACGAGCTGGCTTCTCATTGGTCCGCGTGATACACCTTAAGCGGCCAAAAAAGTTATAAATAGAGGCATCGTAGCCGTAACTCACTGTTGCTTGTTCCCAGTTCATTGGGAGACGTGTTCGGCGTGTCATCTATTCGAACACAATTTTTTCGCTACTGAAGATGGCCACCGGTGGTGCGGCGGAAAACGTTTAGCAGTATATCAAGCACTCGACCACGGCCTTTCAGCCCGGAAGTTTTAGAAGATAATCATAATGACACCGGCCGTGAAAGCCTACGTACTAAGATGACACAATTATGTTTGTTGTAAATGTTTTCAAAATCATTAACGTTTTTGTAAAATAACCTTACATGACACAAAAAACATTATGTAATTTTTTGAATCAGCACACAAAATTACATAAAAATCAGTTGACAAAACTAAAAGATTTGTCTTTGTAAAAAGATTACAAAGTAAATTTTTGTAAAGTAATTTACAGTCTATTTACCATTTAATGTTTAGACAAGATTTAGTTTACGCAATAATATATTACCTTCATTGCACATAGTATCAGAAAGAAACTTGAGTAAACTCATAAAGTTAGATCTTTCATAAAATTCTTTGTGAAACAATGTGATTTTATCTGCCATACAAGCAACGTCAACCATACCACCATAAAGAACAACTGCATTTACGTAAGAAATATTATGTTTTTTCTTAGGATAAGGTTTGGATATTATGTACACAAGCACTTGAGCATCAAATCCCATTGGAGTACCGCTCATTAAGTAGTGATAAAATGTCTGAAACAGAAGGCAGCATAAAAATTTGAATGGAAGAACTAATAATACAGTCTATAGTCTATGTATTACATTCTTTAGGTTATTTGATTATGTTTAAAAAACATGTTCAACTGAAATTTTAAAAAAATGTGACTTAATTATACTAAAAATGTTAGATTTAACTTAATGCTAAATGAGGAGATAATTAATGTGAGCAGCAGGATTACGCATTGCTCTTGATCTTTTCAGAAACACCTTACAGACTATTGTACCAGTATTCAGGTCAATCTTGTCACATTTATACCACACAAGTATTAAAGCGCATTTCAGGAACAACAGGTCAGTCTGAGATGCTGACCAGAGCAATGAGATAAGTTGTTGTGCCTGTTGTTTAGTGTAAAGCGTTAATATTGTTATTATTGTGTGACCTGTGATTAGTCACTTGCATCATTTAATGTAGACATGTGTTTATTGAGTTCTTGTGTTTAATTATACAATAATGTCATAATTACACAATTATTAATTATACTGTTTAATTAAATTGTCATTAAAGGTATAGTTAACAATGTCTCCTTTTTCAGTAACAAAAGTTCAAAATTACGTTAATTATCTACACCTTGTCACTACAGCCCAGAAAAGCTAAAAAGTCATGAACCACGGTCACCACTCATCCTTTTAAAGGCAGTGTATGAGAACTGCTTCAGTGTACTCATTAAAACAACCTGAAACACTTATAAAATTATCTTTTCTTAAAGAAATCCCCCCACCAATCAAAGGTCCATTAGATGAACCCATCAAGGACAGGTTAGGTTAAGGTAAGGGGACTCCCAAAATAACTTAACACATGTTTATTTTTACATGTGTACTTTTAATTGTAAACCTCCTATTCTTTTTACATTTACTACAATTCCTGGATTTTGTTGTCCATGACGCGTCTGTTGATTAACTAATTATAAATATATCACTACTGACTTGGAACACAAATTTTTATTGGTAAAAATGTAAAACTTTTACCGTGAAGCCTGAACTAGTTTTTGCTTAAAATTACAAGCTTTGTCAGAGCCTGAAAACTAGTTCAGGCTACCAGGTAAAAGTTTTACATTTTTACCAATAAAAAATTTGTGTTCCGGGTCAATACCTATCATTTTTACTACAAATATACTATAAATTATATTAAAAAATAAAACAATAAATAGTTTTACTGATTTTCACTTGTCATTTATTAAAATTATATATTCATGATAGCTGTTTTGGCAGCACAGCATGCATGGACACAAATATACTGATTTTCATCTACTTAGTTGTATTATTGGATTGGACAATAACTATTAAATTTACAGGTTAAATATTGAAATTTTTACAAGTTTCATCACTAAGAGACAGATAAAAACACAGAAAAATTATAGCCATTCAGTTAAATATAGAAATTTATTCTAGACTTTATATTTGAGAAAATATTTAAAATATTATCTTAAAATATTTAAAATATTAAAATATTATCTTATAGAAGACAACCATAAGGTTGTTAATCCTTTGGAAGAATACGAAATTGTAAAAGTAGTAAATAACACAGTTGAGAGGAAGCTTAGAGAGGAGTTAGAAATATTGAAAGAAAGAGAAAAAGGGTTAGACAATTTAATTAATATTAAAATTAAATTTGATAATGAAGAAATATTTTATAACATGATTAAGAAGTAAATGAGAGAGGACAGATAGATAAGATTAAGAATTATATTGCATAGTACTAATTGGTTGTTTTAAAATAAGCGTGTGTGACTGACCCACGTGTGTGGAGAGGAAGAGGGTAGTTTAAAAGGATGCACACACACACACAACACTGAAACACAAGGAATTTGCTAGAAAAATATGTAACTGTACAGATGGTGGGGCAGGGTTTAGGGGGTGAGGAAGGGTCATTAATTTATAGCTTGTTGTGTGTGAGCAGGGTGGGGGAGAGGGGTGAAGGGTTTGTTTCTACATATTTCCTGTCTATTTCGATCTGACGATGGGCTGTGAAGCTTGAAAGCGCTAATAGCAATAATTTTTATATAGTGGTGTGCAACAGTGATCATTCTGATTGAGAAAATATTTGTTAACCCATAGTGAGATAACCTACTTAGGTTAACATGTCTGGTACAAATGTCTTATATTTCATTATTTTAAACTGATATAGTCAATTCAATTGAAAAACTATTTGACTGAAAAATATTATTTTCTTTTTAACTAATAGACTTAAACTGTAATCATCAATGAAATCAGTACTGTGAATTATTCCCACACTCGCACTCTTTCTCTATCCCCCTTTTTTCTCAATCTCTCGTACACAATTATGGACACAAAAATCTTATTGAATCCACTCTTTTACTTTAGTTTTTGTTATTTATCTGCACACATGCTATTAGAGTCATTGTTGTGATGATGTGGTCCCGCCTGTAAATCGCATTCATTTGTTCACTGATTGCCTACGTAAAACTGAGCTAAATACACACACTCATTAAGAAATGTCTGATCCAAGTCAACAGCATACTTTTCTAGAACGTGATTTGTCTTATTATGTCATTATTTAGTTCAGAAAGTTCAGGTAATTTGCATAAGAGCCCAAACTTGTCATGTATACCACTGTAAATTGATTTTTTCTGTTCAAATTAAGTAGAAGCAAATATAAGGCAATGTAGTAGTTTTCAAAAATGAAAGATTGCCTCCCATCGTTCCCATCTAAAGCGGCAGCAGCAGTGTCTTCAGATGTTTCATGAAAGTGCGCTTTTCGTATTTTTTTTTCTTGTTACATCTTTTTTGTAGACATTAGACTGCACATCCTTTGTCTGGTTGTTATCCGTACTAATATCTTCCAATGCGGAAATAATTTCATTGTATGATTTGTAAAGTGATTGTATGATTTGCATCTGCACGTGCACTCCAGCGAGTTTTAGACAACGTTTTTAGCACAAGAGAGTCCTTTTTCAAGTGAGACAACAATATCTCCCCATCTGTTTGTAGAAGAGGAGAAGAAATTGTAAAGCTGCTGTTCAAAAGAAAAAAAAGCAACTGACTAATCACTGCTGTTGGCTGCTCCAGAGCCTACTAGTTTTAAAGAGTTAGATTCTGCTAGATATTTTATCGTGTTTATAATACATAAAAACATAACCTTTACTGCCGAATATGAACACAACAATACCATAAACTTCTTAGACCTCTCCATCACAAAACTAGAACACAGGCACAAATTCAGTATATACAGAAAACCAACTACAACTGACTCACTAATACACAACACCTCCAATCACCCAATACAACACAAACTAGCTGCCTTCAGAACCATGATACATAGACTTAACAACATTCCCTTAGATGAAAAAGACTACAAAGACGAATAAACACGATAAAATATCTAGCAGAATCTAATGGATATGACAGAACAATAGTCAGTAAACTCCTACACAAAACACAAAACAAACAACAGACAAAGACAGAAAACAACAAATTCATAACACTAACATACATCAAAAAACAAACTGAAAAAATAGCCCACAAATTCAAAAAAGCAGGATACAGAATCACTTACAAAACTACTAACAAAACAGAACACACACTATCAAAACACACACACAAAGCACAAAACAAATTCGATCTACCCGGTGTTTACAATCTAAATTGCTCAAATTGCAGTAAATTCTACATAGGCCAGACAGGACGTAGCTTCAAACAGAGATACATTGAACACACAAAGGCACTCCACTCCACTACAGAATCCACCTTTGCAAACCACCTCATTGAAGCAAACCACACATATAAAAAATCGACAATAACATGAACATTCTACACGTACACACAAAAGGCTGAAAACTAGACACTCTAGAACAACTGGAAATATACAAACACACAAAAACAAATAAAAACGACATCCTAAACGAACAGACACAATTCAAATCGCACGCATTATTCGAACATATCCCACCCACACACACAGCATCGATCTTTTGAAATTCGATTTCGTCACCCATAACAAGACGGATAGCGCTACCTGCGGCAGCCTCTGAAGAAGCCTTTTAAAGGAGAAAACCGGGTAAGGCTGTAAGGTAAAACTTTTTGCTTTTACTTATAAAAAACCTAGTGTTCCGAGTCGTTAAAGTAATAGTGATATTTAGATAAAATAAAATTTAATATTTCTAAAAATCCAATTTAAGAAAATATTTCGTTTACACACTTTTTATCAACAAACATTATTTATAACTACTCTTTTCAAACAGCACCTGTTGCTATGTTAGAAACTTGAGAACATCATAGTGTGGTCAGCAATATCGCAGATCAAAAAATGGCAAAAATCAAATTCCTGTGTTCTTTGTTGTAAAGAACATGATGTCTGCATTAGAATGTACAGTACACTTCTTTTTCGGAGACTATCTGCTTAAACTTTTTGTTGTTAGTGTGGTGGTTTTTCAAATCATATTATGTACATCTTATCTCCTGTCAAAACTCAGCATTTCATTTCTCTCCTCCCTTTAACGCACATCAGAATTGTTTAAGTATAGCAAGATATTTGTAATTGTTCTCATCTGTGAATATCCTGGAAATCCAATAAGTAAATCTTTGTCGTCTTCTGCTATGTGTCTTACCTGATCCCCCACATGTTGGTGATCATTGCAGTTAGAGCTTAACAATTTTCTGCTTCACAACATAGCTGTTCCATACTTCATGTTCCAGTCCACTCCTTGTTGTCAAGACAGATCTTTTTTTTCTCCCTCCCCTGCTTCATTGTCCAAGAATTTGCTCTTCAGAATGAGTTGTAAGACCACACATTTCTCACCATGCAAGAAATATTCCAACTGCATGTAATGGTTACCATTAGTTATCTTTCACTGTTTGCTCTTCCCAATACATGTTCATCGGACTCATGAAATTTTCAGCATTCTTCTAACTAGTCACATTTTCATGTAAATACTCTGTGGTAGTCACAATGAATGGTGACAAATTCATGCAGTACAGCCATTAAGTTTTTAAAAAATTATGGGGAGAGCAGGATTTGTACACTCTTGGCTAACATAAACTTTTCATTGATCACAGTTACCATGTATTATTCACCAAAGATGGTTATTTAATTAAAGGTTTATAATAGATGTTCTCTTATCCTTCTTTAAACATCTGGAACTAAACACACCTCACCATACTGTTACAACGATCTAACTGATCATCGTATGGTACAGTGGAAAACAAAATACAAGACACCAATTATGTCACTAATCACCAGCTTTAATTATCACAATTAAACAGTTTGTAATCAACAAGATAGTTGTTTACAACAAATCAAATACAAATTGTTCACACGCAATAAAAATGTCTACTAATATAAAACACAATTAAAAATGTAGACAATGTCTACTATATAATACAATTGTTCTGCACAATTACAAAACACATCACTTCGCCACAATATTATGAGCTGCACTCCAATGAATCGCGACTCAAACTGAACTGAGCGTCACAGAGTACTTGTATTTATACCCCACCAAAATAGCAGAAAATTCCATACTACGCGTCAAGAACGCTACTAGAAAACACCACAACGTAATTGCTTGTGACCTTGACACAATGCGCAAGGCCGCACGACTTCTGGCACAGTCCAGCTAACACGTTGAGAATCACGTACACACGCACATCACAATCGGATTCTACTGGAACATTCGAGAAACATGTAGATTGTTCTGTAATGTCATAACAATACTTTCACAAATCATAAGTCTGACGACGAATTCCGTACAATGCATATTTTCAGCTTTCTTTCTGAATTACAGACTGGAAATTTACAACTGGCAGATTGTGTGATTGATTTAATGCACATGAATCTACTTCAATGTGACCTGCTATTAAATAAAGGAAGACATTGTGCTTTGCAAAATGACAATTGATGAGTCACTGAAGACATATATGAAAATAGAACTTATTTTCCAAATACCCGTTATAGTTAAGACAAACTTAAGTATTTCACAAGGTTAGCCATTACCTTCCTTCAACAAAAACAACAATCATGGTGTGTTTCATGGTACAATCCAAAACAGAAACACAAAGGAGACACACCATTCACAAGATAAACAGAACTCTGCATGACAAGAATATATCAAAATCAATTAAAAAATGCACTTACAGTACTCTCCCAAAAAGTGATGTTACAATGCAAGCAGGATGGACCAAATTAAGAACAGAAAAATTACTTAACATGGCAGTAACAGATTTCTGGTATCAGGATGCAAGAGATAAAAAATTGATACAATACAAAACACAAAAAGACAAATACACTTATTCTTTCTGCATACATAATAACGGAGAAGAATAAATCATCTGAGGTGGTAAATACTGTGTATAAAGAAAGAGCCCAAGACAAGTCCTCACAAAAATCACAGGGAAGAAAAGCCAGGTAAACCAAGGAAGAGCTGCTAAAAGAATCTGCATGTAGGCCTAAAATGAGAGATGAGGCTTCAAACAAAATTAGTTGTTGACTAGATAAGAAATGACTTGAGATTTTACTTACAAAAAAAGCAAACACTACTTAGCTTGATAAAGTGAGATAAAAATTTGGAAAATGTAGTTTCAACTAAAAACTTAGGTCACTCTCAATGAAAGTAACTTACAATTATAAAAAGCTACCTACTATACAAAAAACATAAAAAAGAGTTCATAGTGGTACTGTGTTTCTCGGCTATTCCAGTGGAATCTGGCTATAATATGTGTGTGCGTATGTATTGCTGCTGCTTTGAGATGAAGCACAATTATGTGACACTTGTCACGCGTCCGTAACGAGACTTTTCCAGACTATACCGGTCTGCCCATGCTGTGCTCAAGGCCGCAACCAATTACGTTCTAGTGTTTTTTAGTAAACACGCATTATGGAATATGCTGGAACCTCAGCTGGGTATAAATACAAAACTTCAGCACCACTTAGTTCAGTTATTGTTGGCGATTTACACAGTGCGGTTTGAGGTATTGTGGTGAAGTGTTATGTGTTTTATAATTGTATGAGACAATTGTGTTTTATACTCGTTGACATTATTATTGCATGTGAACTATTTTTATTTGATTTGTTGTAAGACACTATCTTGTTGATTACAAACTATTTAATTGTGACAATTAATACTGGTGATTAGTGACTTAATTGGTGTCTTGTATATTGTTTTCCACTGTGCCATACGACAATCACTAGACCATCATATCAGTGGTATCAGAAGTGAGATTGAACCGTTAACAGTGGAAACAGTGGA
The DNA here is from genome assembly GCA_034769895.1 of Magicicada septendecula. Classification (NCBI taxonomy): domain Eukaryota; kingdom Metazoa; phylum Arthropoda; class Insecta; order Hemiptera; family Cicadidae; genus Magicicada; species Magicicada septendecula. The sequence continues at coordinate 353,377,736 of CM068376.1, read as the reverse complement.
CATTTTGTACAAGGCTAGTGTAATTCGTAATAAATCTGTAAACATGGATGCCACTCAGATAATGGAAGATTTCCAAATGCTGCTGCGGCAGACACAGGAACAACAAAAATTAGAATGACAAAAAGAGGCAGAAGAAACAGAAAAAGATGCCAACAAGAGGCAGAAGAAGCAGAGAACAGACACTGAAAGGAAGTGGAACAAACAGAAAAATGACAGGATTAGAAAGCGGAAGAGAGACAGAAAACTCTCCTGCTGGAAACAGAAGAAAGGCAAAAAGCTATGTTGCTTGAGATGGAAGGACAACAGGCAGAAGAATCTAAGCAGGAAGCATATAAAACAGAAGCTCTTTTTGAAGTTATGCAAAAAAAGTTGCAAGAACATACTATCACAGAGTCGGGACTCCTTCGAGGTAACTTGTGCAAATTATACAGTGATCTGAATGGTCAAGAGGTAAGATTGTCTACAGTCAAAAAATCTATATCAAATATAGAACAAATGATATCTGCTAAAATATCTGTCATGGAAGACTCAATGGCAAATATAAAAGAGGAAAATGAAGTTAAGCAGTTAATGAAGATACAATCAAAACTAATTTCTGAACAGACTGCACCAATGATAAAGACAGAAAAGACAATAGAGAAAGTCATCTTGCCTACGGATGAGACAGTTCATGTCAAAGCTCCAACCTTTGATGGAAGCAGTCACTGGGCAATGTATCTGTGCCAATTTGAAGATGCTGCACGCCCAAATAATTGGACAGAGAAAGACAAGGGAGTTTCACTTGTTCTCACATTAAAAGGACCTGCCGTAGAGCTACTACAGAAAGTGCCACCTGACAGCCAGAATGTGTATGACGAATTGATTAAAACTCTAGAATTATGGTATGGTGATAAACATTTGCAAAATGTGCACTACGCTCAGTTAAGAACAAGATGACAGCTTTCCGGGAAGAGTTTTCAAGGGTTTGAGGCAAGTATCAACAGACTGATTAGATTGGCCTATCCTGAAGCACCAGAAGATTTTTGAATGCGGTTTGCGGTGCAGACATTTATTGATGGCATTAGAGATTGTGAACTTCAGCAAGTGTTACGAATGGCAAGACACCGAAATAGCTCAGAAGCTCTTGTTCACGCCCTAGAATTTGAATCTGCCAAGTCAGCATCCTGCTTCATTAATGGGTTTATGCCATCACAATGTAGTCAGAAGATCCCAGTATCACATTTCCGTTATGATGGGTGCAAACAAAACAATGTTGTCAGACACACAATTCAGAAGTTCAAGAGTGCCGCAATGATTTGAATGATGGGAAAAGGACAGAAGACCGAAGTGTTACAACTGTGGAAAACGTGGTCATCTACAGGTAGGCTGTTGGAAGAAGAAAATGCCGAGAGAAGAGAGTGATTGCACCAATTGGAGAAGTAAAGCCCCAGAACAGCACACAGTTTCCATATTACATAAGACCAGTGGAAACATGATCATTAATGGATTTGCAGAAGGTAAACCAACATCATTTACAGTTGACATTGGTGCAACAGTGTCCATTGAGCGCCCTGACTTAGTCAGCAACTGCCAGACTCTAATTAGCTCTTGTACAATACAGACTGTGACTGGAAGCCTTGTCAAGGTGCTAGAAAAGGTAGACGTACGTGTATGCCTAGGTCTTCGCGAGTTTAGCCACCAAATAATGCTCGTTGCAGACATTGTTGATGAAGTGATTCTTGGCACAGACATTAGGAATGCCTATTGATTCATTGTGGACTTAAGAGAGAATGTCGTGAGGGTTGGCCAAGAGAAGATAAAGCTTTGCATATCTAAAATGACAGGGTCTGCTTACTATTCGATCAAGCAAGTGGCATGGGCTGAAAAAGAAGTTAACAGGTGTGATCAAAAGGAACCCTTCCAATTGCAAGTGGTAATCGAGAACGAACAAGCAGAGGAAATACAAATAAGTCAATGGCAAGCCAACTATGTGTGCCAAGAAAGGACTCTTGCTTGTTCCTGAGTTAATGGATGAACCTGTGGAAAACGTTACTGAAGATGAAGTCACGGAAGAGGTTGTTGATGAGAACCAATCGGACTTGGACCAGCTAATGGCATGTAGGTCATCAGTACATGACGCAACAGGAGTAATTCTCGCAAAACTAGTGGTTGAGCGGAAGACTTATATTCCTGGGAACTTGATGTTCGGGTCACACGAGACTGAATTCGAAGAACCAGAGAATTATCTTTCGCCAGTAGACCAGCTATGTAGATCGCCTGGACAAGTATTACATCAGGGATGGTTTGCCGGTTTAAGAAGGGGGCAGTGTTATGACATTACAGAACACGCTATGTGTTTCTCGGCAATTCCAGTGGAATCCGGTTGTAATGTGTGCATGCGTATGTATTGCTGCTACTTTGAGATGAAGGACAATTACATGACAGTTGTTTTGATTGTTCATCTTCTCTTTTCACAGTACTAAATTAATATAGAATATAGAACTTTCACTTGTGAAACTTACTTGTTTTTTCTTCCCTTACGTGTTTCAGCATGATGTGCTCCTTCGTCAGCAGTTTGAGACAGACTGGCCAGTAACTCATAACGGTTTTTATTTGGAAGGTTTAGTGGGGGTGGTGTGTGGAGGAGGGGATTGGCGCGGGGATCCAAATTATTGTTAGTTTTATGTATAATTGTGTCAAAAAGTATTGTAATTGTGTGATTTATAGTGTAATTGGTTGTTAAGTATGTTGTTTGGTTGTGTTGTGTAGTGTTTGTATATTTCATATTGTTCTGCTGTGTTAAGTTTTCGACTTTTGGGTAAGTAGTGTAATATCTCAAGATTAGTATCTATGTTGGTGTAGCTGTGGTTTTTTGTGCGTATGTGTGTGGCAAACGCGGAATGTATATTGTTGTTGGATAAAGCTTTTAGGTAAATACAACTATTATATTAACGACTCGGAACACAAAGTTTTTTATAAGTAAAAACATAAAGTTTTACCTTACAACCTGAACCAGTTTTCACCTTTAAAATGCTTCTTCAGAGGCTGCCACTGGTAGCGCTGTCCGTCCTGTTGTGGGTGACAAAATCGAATTTCGAAAGATCGATGCTGTGTGTGTGGGGTGAGATATGTTCGAATAATGCGTGCAATTCGAATTGTGTCTGTTCGGTTAGTATGTTGTTTTTATTTGTTTCGTGTGTTTGTATATTTCCAATTGTTCTAGAGTGTCTAGTTTTCGGCCTTTTGTGTGTACGTGTAGATGTTTTTGTTGTGTGGTTTGCTTCAATGAGGTGGTTTGCAAAGATGGATTCTATAGTGGAGTGGAGTGCCTTTGTGTGTTCAATGTATCTCTGTTTGAAGCTACGTCCTGTCTGGCCTATGTAGAATTTGCTGCAATTTGAGCAATTTAGCTTGTAAACACCGGGTAGATCGAATTTGTTTTGCGCTTTGTGTGTGTGTTTTGATAGTGTGTGTTCTGTTTTGTTAGTAGTTTTGTAAGCGATTCTGTATCCTGCTTTTTTGAATTTGTGAGCTATTTTTTCAGTTTGTTTGTTGATGTATGTTAGTGTTATGAATTTGTTGTTTTCTATCTTTGTCTGTTGTTTGTTTTGTGTTTTGTGTAGGAGTTTACTGACTATTGTTCTGTCATATCCGTTAGATTCTGCTAGATATTTTATCATGTTTAGTTCGTCTAAATATGACAGGATATGACAGAACAATAGTCAGTATCATGGCCTTCAACCATATGCTCCATAGACTAACTAAAATACCATTAACTAAACAGGACTATAATGATGAACTCAACACAATCAAATATATAGCAATAAAAAACGGATACAACCCTAATTTAATAAACAAACTACACAAACACATCATAAACAAAAACAACAAAACACTAAATACCAACAACACACAACAAACTAAATACATCACACTCACATACCATAACTCCAACACACACAAAATCGCCAACACATTCAGGAAACACAAGTACAAAATAGCATACAGAACAAACAATAGGCCTACCATCAAAAAACACATCAATGATACAAACACGGACATAGACAAATACAACAAACAGGTGTTTACAAATTAAATTGTAATGATTGCAATAGGTTCTGTATAGGCCAGACGGGAAGATCTTTTTCATCTCGTTACTCTGAACACCTAAAAGCTTTATCCAACAACAATATACATTCCGTATTTGCCACACACATACACACAAAAAACCACAGCTACACCAACATAGATACTTACCTTGAGATATTACACTACTTACCCAAAAGTCGAAAACTTAACACAGCAGAACAATATGAAATATACAAACACTACACAACACAACCAAACAACATACTTAACAACCAATTACACTATAAATCACACAATTACAATACTTTTTGACACAATTATACATAAAACTAACAATAATTTGGATCCCCGCGCCAATCCGCTTCCATCACACACCACCCCCCACTAAACCTTCCAAATAAAAACCGTTATGAGTTACTGGCCAGTCTGTCTCAAACTGCTGACGAAGGCACACATCATGCCAAAACGCGTACGGGAAGAAAAAACAAGTAAGTTTCACAAGTGAAAGTTCTATATTCTATATTAAATTACATGACACTTGCCATGGGTCCGCAATGAGACCTTTCCAGACTATACTGGTCTGCGCGCGCTGTGCTCAAGGCCGCAATCAATTATGTTCTAGTGTTTTCTAGTAAACACGCATTATGGAATATGCTGGAACCTCAGCTGGGTATAAATACAAAACTTCAGCACCACTTAGTTCAGTTATTGTTGGCAATTTACACAGTGCGGTTCGAGGTATTGTGGTGAAGTGTTATGTGTTTTATAATTGTATGAGACAATTGTGTTTTATACTCGTTGACATTATTATTGCGTGTGAACTATTTTTATTTGATTTGTTGTAAGACACTATCTTGTTGATTACAAACTATATAATTGTGCTAATTAAAGCTGGTGATTAGTGACTTTATTGGTGTCTTGTATTTTGTTTTCCATTGTAGCATATGACAATCAGTAGACCGTCGTATCAATAGTGTTTTATAGTGTTCATAAAAAATATTTTTTTTTTGAGCCTGCAAAATTAAAAATGACTTATAAGGTGTAATATTTGGGCTGTCTATTTAAATATTTTGCCTGCAATGCAGTGTTGCTAATTGGCTGGTAATTACCCCAACTTTCAGCCTCATGATTTTTGAGTACTTTTGAGTCATTTGAAACAGCGGCACGTTTTGTGTAATCTAATGCTTGTCTTCAGAAAATTATATATTTATGGATCTTTAGATTTCTTATGCATTTTATAATTTTGTTGCTTTAGTAAAGCAAGACTAACCCTAAAAAAAACTCCATTTTTGTCCACAAGATAATGAATAAACAAACCATCCAAGCGATGTCAAAATCAGGTCAATTATTAACAATCTCTAAAGCTACAATTGAATTGAATGCAGAAAATCTGGGACAATAATTAATCAGAGAAAACTACACAAATCGGAAACTTTAGCCAATTATGTGGTTTCTAACTGACGGCCTTATCTATGGACAGCCAACACCACACAACAGGCAATGCATGGTACCGGTATAGTAATTCTGTCATTGGAAATACGTAGCTGAATTTCACGTTGTGTTGGTCATGATATGTTTTGAACTTGAGTTGGTAAAAGATTTTTTTTCTGTGTCAGATAAGTGTTGGAAAATTAACTACTGTTTGTTAGCTATTTAATGGTTGAAGCGATTCGTGTATTTAAACATGCCGCATAACAGGCATCAACCCAAATTAACTTGAATAATGCACCACAGGACTGCATGGTTTGCCTTCAGACAAATACACAACCTTTACTTCAAGTTCTTAAGCATCTAGGACTATTTTCTGTTTCTATGACAGTAGCCCAAAAACAGTAGGATTTTAGACTAACCAGACCAACTGGTCAAATGGATTTCATTCTATAAGTGCCACCACTGATTTGGAGAAAAAGGACAACAACATTCCGAGGAAAGCCTTCAAGAGTTTGAAGCAAGTATCGACAGACTGATTAGATTGGCCTATCCTGAAGCACCAGAAGATTTCCAAATAAGGTTTGCGGTGCAGACATTTATTAATGGCATAGGAGATTGTGAACTTCAGCAAGTGTTACCAATGGCAAGACACCAAAATAGCTCAGAAGCTCTTGCTCACAGCCTAGAGTTTGAAGCTGCCAAGTCAGCGTATCGCTACATTAATGGATTTGTGCCATTACAATGCAGTCAGAAGATCCCTTTATCACATTGCCGTTTTGATGAGTGCAAAAAAACAATGTTGTCAGACACACAATTCAGAAGTTGCAGGCAGTGCGTCGTGGGCCAGCAAAGGGTGCGCACCCAGACATCGGTTAACTTGTGTAGAGTGTTTTATTTTAATGTGTAGTAGTTTAGTTTTAATGTGATGTCCACACAGGACTGAAATCTGAAGATGAGGCCTTGAGCCTCGAAACGTGTTATTTAATTAAATACAATAAGAAGTCACACGACGGATGAAAAAAAGGTAAATTAATTTTAATCTGTATTGAATCGTGACTTGGATACCAGAGAACATGAGTTTAAAATTAGAAGCCTGTCAGGCATTTACGGTATTTAAATATATTAACATTAAAATTAAATTGCTGAAGACCAATCTGCACATCAAATTTAACAAAAAGTGCCTACAGTTGAATATTATACCCAAATATAGCACAATACGCATTAACAACACGTCAGAAGTTGCCAAGAAGGTTAAACGTATTGCAGAAGTAACATGGATAAAAGAAGAAATAAGACAGTTGTACAATAAAAAGACCAGATTAAACGAATTACTTTACAAATCAAATTTAAAATTATTAAACACAATACATCCGGTACTTATATTTAAATTAATGCAGTATGTGAACAACCGTATCATGAAGGTCATATTACCGATTGCCCAGAAACACGATAAGAAAATAAATAACTTGATTTCAAGTCAACACAATAATGCGATTACTAAATGTAAACATACGTTTTATAGCCGTGTATCCAATTTAACAGACATTGAATTCGACTCGAGAGAATTGAATTTACTTAATAAAGGTTTGAAATATAATGTGCCTGATTTTAATAAAAACCATTTAACACGTGAAATAATACATGCTGAAGCAGCGATAAAAACAGTGCCCAACGTAAATTCACAAAACGACTAAGAGTTTTGATTAACAGGAAACTAAATAAGGCCCTTAGTATACACAACAAGAATCATTCACGACCTGTTAATTTAAATTCGGTCTATTTAAATGATTTAAGAGTTATTAAACAAATTAGAAAGAAAGTTAAGGAAAATAATGCTATAGTTACTAAAGCGGACAAAGGTAACACATTAATTATTATATCAAGAGAGGTAAATTATACCAGCGAAAAGTTTATGACTTCATCCACAGCAATAATATAAAACCCATTGATGTAGATCCCACTTCCAAATTTGTGAAAAGTCTTAATAATGCAATCAATAAATGCACACATCTCTTTAATGATACCACACGTCGGTACCTAAAACCAATGGCTGCACAAGCACCTCATTTTACCGGTCTACCTAAAATCCATAAAGAAGACACACCTATAAGACCTCTTATAAATTACACTACAGCACCAGGATACAAAGCAGCCAAGAAATTAGCTGAGATAATAAAAAACAATATAACATTAGAAAATAATCACAGTATTAAAAATAGTTCAGAGTTAGTGGACCTAACAAGAGATATTAATATCGAAACTCAATATAAATTAGTGTCTTTTCATGTGAATAACCTATACACAAATGTACCGGTTCAAGCCATGGTTGAGATTCTAAAAACAACTTGGAAAAATCTGGCAGTTTAGGTCCTCAAGAAATAAATGAATTACTATATATTCTTGGTGTCATTTTAAAACAGAACTATTTTTCATTTGATAATCGATTTTTTATTCAAGAAGAGGGACTCGCTATGGGTTCACCTTTATCTGGACTATTGTCTGACATATACCTTAATCATTTTGAAAATAATTATTTGCTTTCGGTAACCAATAAATTCAATAACCAGATTACTTTTTACAAACGATATGTAGATGATACTTTTGTTATTTTCAATGGGACATTGAGAAAAATAGATAATCTAAAGTCTTTTATGAATAGTATCAATACAAAACTTTATGTACAATTATGTACATTTAGTTTATGTACAATTCACAGCAGAAGTAGAAACAAATAATGAAATAAATTTCTTAGATTTAACTTTAATAAAACATAACAATAGATTTCGTTACAAGATATACAGAAAACCTACAGCAACTGATTCCGTTATACACGCCAAATCTTATCACCCGTATACTCAAAAAATGGCCGCTTTCAATAGCCTCTTACACCGGTTGTCAGGTATACCTCTTGAGCACGATGATTATATAGATGAATTAAATACAATTAAATATATAGCGGAAGTGAATGGGTACCGAAGCTCAATGGTCGAATGGTTATTATGTAAACATAAAAAGAAGAACATCATCAGTACACGTAACAAAAATAATAAAGTTAAGTTTATTTCAACTGAGTACACCAATAATATATCTATGGTTTTAAAAAACGAATTTCAGAAACATAACATCCTAGTATCGTTCCATGCCACAAATAATGTTCAAAAATTATTACGGCCTAAAACACAACAGTTTAAAAAAAAAGGACAGGTGTTTACAAAATGGTTTGTAATGATTGCGATATGGTGTATATCGGTCAGACAGGCAGGGCATTTAAACAGAGGTTTAAAGAACATCTACCTAAAAATAACTTAAAAGCCTGTAAATCAAAATATACCGAACACTTAATGGTGCATAACCATAATTATACTGACTTTGACACCAACTGCAAGCCATTACATCTCTGCAATAAGGCACGATACATGAACGCAGCCGAAGAATTTGAAATATACCGGGCATTTATGTGCAATCCTAATAACATGTTAAATGACCAGCTGAATTTTAAATCACATCAGCTATATGATATGGTTGTCGACAAATTCATATTAAGCAGGAATAGACAGCAATCGATGGTGGGGCGTTGTGACGAGACCGTAGAGGAGTTGCAGGCAGTGCGTCGCGGGCCAGCAAAGGGTGCACACACAGACATCGGTTAACTTGTGTAGTGTGTTTTATTTTAATGTGTAGTAGTTTAGTTTTAATGTGTTAACGACGTCCACACGGGACTGAAATCTGAAGATGAGTCCTTGAGCCTCGAAACGCGTTATTTAATTAAATACAATAAGAAGTCACATGATGGATGAAAAAAGGTAAATTAATTTTAATCTGTACAATTCAGAAGTTCAAGAGTGCCGCAACGATTTGAACGATGGGAAAAAGACAGAAGACCGAAGTGTTTCAACTGTGGAAAACGTGGTCATCTACAGGTAGACTGCTGGGAGAAGAAGATACCGATAGAAAAGATGATCGCACCAATTGGAGAAGTAAAGCCCCAGAACAGCACACAGTTTCCACGCTACATAAGACCAGTGGAAACTTGATTGTTAATGGATTTGCGGAAGGTAAACCAACATCATTTACAGTTGACACGGATGCAACAGTGTCCATTGTGTGCCCTGACTTAGTCAGTAACCGCCAACCTCTAATTAACTCTTGTACAATACAGACTGTGACTGGAAGCCCCATCTAGGTGCTAGGAAAGGTAGGTGCACATGTACGCCTGGGTCTTCTCGAGTTTAACCACCAAGTGCTCGTTGCAGACATTGTCGATGAAGTGATTCTTGGCACGGACATTATGAATGCCTATGGGTTCATTGTGGACATAAGAGAGAATGTCCTGAGGGTCAGCCAATAGAAGATAAAGCTTTGCATGGCTAACATGACAGGGTCTACCAACCATTCGATTAAGCAAGTGGCATTGGCCAAAGTTAAAGTCAACAGGTCTGGTCAAGAGGAACCCTTCCTATTGCAAGCGTAAATGGAGGAAGAATTAGCAGAGGAAGTACAAATAAGTGTAACGACAAAAGAAGTGATTGGAAAGCCAACTATGGGTGTCGAGACAAGACTCTTGCTTGCTCCTGAGCTGTTAGAAGCGCCCGGGTGAAAAGTTGCTGAAAATGAAGTTATGCAAGAGGTTGTTGACGAGAACCAAATGGACTTGGATCAGCTAGTGGTGTTTAGGTCATCAATACATGATGCAACGGGAGTGATTCCAGCCAAACCTGTGGTTGAGCGAAAGACTCGCATTCCTGGTAACGTGACGTTCGGATCGCGCGAGACTGAATTCGATAACCGGAGAACAATCTTTCGCAAGGATGTCCACTTAGATCGCCTGGTCGAGTATTACTTCAGAGACGGTTTGCCAGTTCAGGACGAACAGGCTTAAGGAGGGGGCAGTGTTATGGCATCGCAGAACGATCTACAGGTTTCTCGAATGACCTAGTGGAATACAGCTAAATGTTGTGGCGTACGTGATTTCAATGCATTAGCTAGACTGGGCCAGAAGGCGCGCGAACTGTGTCAATGCTGCAATCAATTACGCTCTAATGTTTTCCTTTATTTTTAATGTGTAGTATGGAATAATCTAGTATTTCGGGATGGTATAAATACCAGTACTCAACGACGTTCAGTTTGAGTTACAGTTGCTATATATTACAGTGCAGTTCGAATTTATTGTCGGGCGATTACAAGCGATTACTCTGTGCATTCAAGTGCTTATTGTGGCAAAGTGTTGTGTTTTATAATCGAGCGGTATAATTGTAATACAATTGTGATTTATATTAGTTGATATTTTATTGTGTGTGAACATTTTTTATTTGATTTATTGTAAGAGACTGTGTTGTTAATTATGAACTGTTTAACTGTGATAATTAAAGCTGGTGATTAGTCACTTAATTGGTGTCTTGTATTTTGTTTTCCACTGTACCTACGACACGTTCAGTAGACCGTCGTAACAATATATAAAATGTTAAATTTAGTCTACATATAAAACAACTGTTTTGAACAATTGACTTTAAAAAGTTTTTAATTTATTAATTTATATCTGATGATGATAGTTATATACTTTTGAAACATTGTAATTCACAAAATAATAAAACATTCTTGTAAAAATGATTAATTATTATTAATTACACACACACACACACACACTGTAACCTCTCTTTGCTTTTTAGTATTTATCTTATTTCTTGTTAAATTTCTATCTCCTTGCTTGTTGGCTTTCAAAGAGAGGTTACAAGTGATTTAGAACTAGGCAGGAGCCTAGAGAAGCAAAATTATGCTGGGTCCAGTGTGACGGGACTTGCAATGAACTCAGCCATAATATAACAATAACAGATTTATTATATCTCTGGAATTCATACATGTGTATCTATATAAAAACTACCAAAAGGTACATCATGGCAAGCATGTATAATTAAGTGTACATCAGCATAAGTGTGCATAAGGGTGCACAAAGTAAATGTATATACATATATATATATAATATAAAAAAAATTTAAATCACAACTAGCATATATAATTCCAGTTTACCTAAGAACAAGTGTATATAATTGGATAGAATTGCATCAGAACAAGTGTATATAACAGTATATAAGTTAAATACATCAATAAAATATAAAATGCACAAACACATGTAAAATTCTCCCCGTCGTGTGGCTATCTAGACACATAACAACACACATACAGAACACAAGGTACACAACTCACAGTCATTTACTTTCAACACGCATGCCCCTGTAACGCACCCACCCACTGGGTAAAGCAACTATCATCTTATGCCCTGGCAGTGATAAAATATACGCCCGTCGGCAACCCGTTCAGTAGGATAACATAAACTCCAACCCCTTTAAAGACGAATAATTCATGCCGCATAAATGAAACTGGACCACCCATTTGTCTAGCATTCCGTTTATTAATGACCCATGATGAGTGTGTGAACCTTTGTTCCGTTCACAGCACCAGGTAATGTTAACAAACTCCTCACCTACTTCCAGACAGTGTTTATAAAATTCTAGACAGTATTGACTTCACAAACTCCCAAAAAGGAATTAAATCCTTATGTACCTTAATAACAGAAATTAATTGATTGAGGCTTTACAATTTCAGAAGATTTTGACAATATGTATATCTATTTAATTTACCCAAAAAGAAGAGGATGAAAACCAGTTTAATATTCAAAATTAAACAGCAACTTCTCTACGTGTGAAGTCAACCCATATGTGTTTGCTAGTTAAGAAAACAATCAGCTTAGCCCTTGTGCAAGGGGCAAAATCGGCAAAAATATATCAAGAACATTAATAAATCGTTTCGATTAGCCTCAGATAACTGTATAAAATAATTAGACAAAGAATACAATAAGGTGGTTGTGCTCTGGCATCTGTGGGAGCGCGCCTACCTGTAGTTGACAAAAGTTGGCAGGCATTCGACCTGTCTGAAGTTGTACCAGCGTGTCAGAAAACTAAGTCCCATATTGTAAACCCAGAAAAGTCCCAAAGAAAAACCACCGGAAAGTCCCCAGCCCTTAAATATGAAATCCCTAGTCAAATTAAAAATTTATACACAGCTGTTCCAGCCGGAACAGAACTACTGAGCGATTATTAAATTTTGTAAGAGTAAAAAATTAGATGCAACAATAAAATGGTACAAGATTAAATCTCTCTCTGGCGCGCTCTCGCAGAGCAGCACACACTTACAGGCATAGCGTTTAGTGTTATTTAAATGAGTTATATAAAAAAGGTTTATGAAATTTTAAGTTATAGTGTTCAGAGTCATGATCACAGCTCAACCTCTGGTAAACAGTCTGGGCACGTGGTCCCATGGCATCTATGCAATTTGCAGTAAACGGGCACACCGCGGGCCCGGCCCCAAAAATTAAATAAAGTATAAATATCACCTCAAGAGTGCTGGCGAGTGCAACATAAGAATTCGGTCTCCGTCTCCCTCTTCGTAGGCGATCTTGACATGGTTCACAGCTTGAGCAGATGTACGGCCCACAGCCAGCCAGGAACCCGGCTTAGAGCGAGAACCCGGGGAGTCGTTTTATTCTCTACTCCATCCTATAGAGATATTCAACTGCGCAGAAACGAATCGAAGAGAGGAGATGGAGCACAATCTTTTCTAGGAGAGGCAAGCGCTGACTGACACACAATACCCAGTCGTAACAGCCCAAGTAGAGCTGCGCGCGCAACGGCACACAATACCTCTCCCCTTCACACCGCCGGACAAAGGTCGCGAGTGTGTCACGTTATGTTACCGTAAACTGACTTGTTCTAAAATATTTTGTAACGGCTGGCTCCGCGCCTCACTCACGCATATTACAATCATGAAAACCTTCTAGAATTTATATTTTGTAACCGCCGGCTTCGAACCGGCACAACACACACACACACACACACATGTATGTATATATATTGCAACAGAACACAGGATATGAAGTTCATATAATAGGGATACTAATGCTATAACACATTTTCTGACGGCCATTAACATGTTAAGAATAATTGATTTTGTTCTTTTCTTTGTAAAGTAGTCATAGGTTTTGAATCAAGCTATGTTTAAAAAAGTATGTTATGTCAAAATGTTCATAATTTTGTACTCTTTTATATCATGTAAAATATTTGGCCCGCGTGTGATTTACATTTTATTTAATAACTTCGTTGAAAATTAACATTTCTTTCTGAAACTCGGAAAGGGTATTCTCGTGGTTAAAAGCTACATTTTCCATATACTCAATTCTTCACAACTTTAATTTTGATATGGTTTTATAAATTAAATCAGTCTTCTTTATTTTTGTTCTCTCCTAGAAAGTAATAAAATTTGTAGATTATATCAAGACAGGCCTTTGCAGAATCGGACAGAGTTTCAGCCTGACGTCTGGCTATCACTGAGAAATCTATGACATTGCTAGATTTTCCACCAATCAGAAGGTCCAAAATTTATTTGAGATGGTCGCTTTCAGCGGATGGACCGTTCAGTTCTTTCCGAAGTCTTGCCATAGAAAGATGTAGCCTACTCGCTGTCACGAGATTTTCATGACAAGACAAGTCGATTTCCATAAGACTTAGAAGTTGGTTAATGGTACGAGTTCTTCGTAACCATTGCCATTATAGAATTCTAATAATATTTGAATAGATCAATTTCTTGTGCTTTTTCACGTAGAGTGGAAGATGGACAAGGACACATTATCTACCAAAATATTCTGAGAGTTAATGCGAGAACACTTCAAGAAGCCGGATTTGTGTACGCATAATACACGATCTATTTTTACCCAGTTTTGATCCATGAGATTAAGAATATTCAAGTTATAAACAGTACCGTAACAGTTTCATATTGAAGTGCGTGTGTATGCCGCGACGTAGATATTCAGCATTAGTGATCTTCGGTTGGTCAATGTGCAGAATCGCAGTGGTGCAGACAAGCAGCGTGCGGAGCACCTGGTGTCTATGCAAACAATTGGAATTCTACATACAAGTAACATATATGTAAAACAAGCCAATAGACTCATTTATTGAAAGACAATTATTTAATAAACAATTTTATATTATAAAGCCATAAGTCAATAGTAATTTTTAATGTGTTAATGAATAAAATTTTCCTACCTCCAGATATAGACTCTGTTGTAATAATTTCAATGTAACCTATCTATGCAGTTTTAATTTGTATCGTTGCAATATGTGTGTGTGTGTGTGTGTGTGTGTGTGTGTGTGTGTGTGTGTGTGTGTGTGTGTGTGTGTGTGTGTGTGTGTGTGTGTGTGTGTGTGTGTGTGTGTGTGTGTGTGTGTGTGTGTGTGTGTGTGTGTGTGTGTGTGTGTGTGTGTGTGTGTGTGTGTGTGTGTGTGTGTGTGTGTGTGTGTGTGTGTGTGTGTGTGTGTGTGTGTGTGTGTGTGTGTGTGTGTGTGTGATAAAAAGAAATTAACAATGTTCAAGCAACCAATTATTTTACTAAATAGAACTATTATATTAACGACTCGGAACACAAAGTTTTTTTATAAGTAAAAACATAAAGTTTTACCTTACAACCTGAACTGGTTTCCACCTTTAAAAGGCTTCTTCAGAGGTTGCCACTGGTAATGCTGTCCGTCCTGTTGTGGGCGACGGAATTGAATTTCAAAAGATCGATGCTGTGTGTGTGGGGTAAGATATGTTCGAATAATGCGTGCGATTTGAATTGTGTCTGTTCGTTTAGGATTTTGTTTTTATTTGTTTTCATGTGTTTGTATATTTCCAATTGTTCTAGAGTGTCTAGTTTTCGGCCTTTTGTGTGTACATGTAGATGTTTTTGTTGTGTGGTTTGCTTCAATGAGGTGGTTTGCAAAGGTGGATTCTGTAGTGGAGTGGAGTGCCTTTGTGTGTTCAATGTATCTCTGTTTGAAGCTACGTCCTGTCCGGCCTATGTAGAATTTGTTGCAATTTGAGAAATTTAGTTTGTAGACACTGGGTAGATCGAATTTGTTTTGTGCTTTGTGTGTGTGTTTTGATAGTGTGTGTTCTGTTTTGTTAGTAGTTTTGTAAGCGATTCTGTATCCTGCTTTTTTGAATTTGTGGGCTATTTTTTCAGTTTGTTTTTTGATGTATGTTAGTATTATGAATTTGGTGTTTTCTGTCTTTGTCTGTTGTTTGTTTTGTGTTTTGTGCAGGAGTTTACTGACTATTGTTCTGTCATATCCGTTAGATTCTGCTAGATATTTCATCGTGTTTATTCATCTTTGTAGTCTTTTTCATCTAAGGGAATGTTGTTAAGTCTATGTATCATGGTTCTGAAGGCAGCTAGTTTGTGTTGTATTGGGTGATTGGAGGTGTTGTGTATTAGTGAGTCAGTTGTAGTTGGTTTTCTGTATATACTGAATTTGTGCCTGTGTTCTAGTTTTGTGATGGAGAGGTCTAAGAAGTTTATGGTATTGTTGTGTTCGTATTCGGCAGTAAAGGTTATGTTTTTATGTATTATAAACACGATAAAATATCTAGCAGAATCTAACTCTTTAAAACTAGTAGGCTCTGGAGCAGCCAACAGCAGTGATTATTCAGTTGCTTTTTTTTCTTTTGAACAGCAGCTTTACAATTTCTTCTCCTCTTCTACAAACAGATGGGGAGATATTGTTGTCTCACTTGAAAAAGGACTCTCTTGTGCTAAAAACGTTGTCTAAAACTCGCTGGAGCGCATGTGCAGATGCAAATCAAACAATCACTTTACAAATCATACAATGAAATTATTTCCGCATTGGAAGATATTAGTACGGATAACAACCAGACAAAGGATGTGCAGTATGAATCAAGGAATTTGACAGAAAAACTAAAAAGCCTGGACATAACAATCATGATTTGTTTGTGGCATCGCCTTTTGGAAAAGTGTTTTGATGTCAGTAAGAAGCTTCAAGGAGAGAGCGTTGACATGGATAGTGTGATTGGCTTATACAGCTACTTGCAATCATTTGTTTCCACGCTTCGGGAC
This sequence comes from Magicicada septendecula, assembly GCA_034769895.1. Lineage (NCBI taxonomy): Eukaryota > Metazoa > Arthropoda > Insecta > Hemiptera > Cicadidae > Magicicada > Magicicada septendecula. The sequence continues at coordinate 353,361,295 of CM068376.1, read as the reverse complement.
GAGAGAGAATTTGAGAGATTGGAAAGCAAGGCAAAGGAGATGTGCAAATCAAATGTCTACAAAAAAGATGTAACAAGAAATTTGTTCTGAAGGTTCTGAAGGCAGCTAGTTTGTGTTGTATTGGGTGATTGGAGGTGTTGTGTATTAGTGTGTCAGTTGTAGTTGGTTTTCTGTATATACTGAATTTGTGCCTGTGTTCAAGTTTTGTGATGGAGAGGTCTAAGAAGTTTATGGTATTGTTGTGTTCGTATTTGGCAGTAAAGGTTATGTTTCTATGTATTTTGTTTATGTGCGTTAGTAACTGTTCACATTTTCTTTTGTTTCCCCTGTATAGTATTAGAATCTACGCCAATAGTGTATTTTATGTGAGTGTCTGTCATTGTTTGTGAGTATTTTTGTTTTTTCTAAGTGTTGGAGGAAGACTTCTGCTAGAATGCTGGATATGGGGGAACCCATGGGTAGACCATCATTCTGTGTGTAATATTTATTGTTATAAGTAAAGCAGTTTTGTTTTGTGATAATGTTCAGAGTTTCTGTTATTTCTTTGATATGTTCGTCTGGTGTGTTGTTCTGTTTGAGTTTGTTTTGTAGGACGGTGATTGTTTCAGAGATGGGGATGTTTGTGTACAGGTTTTTAATGTCAAAGGAGGCTAACGTGCCATTATGGGGGATGTGTATGTCTTTTATTTTTGTTACTAGGTCTGTGTTGTTTTTTACTGCAATGTTGTTGTCTAGTTGTGTGTGTTTTCTGATAATTTTGTCTAGATGTTTTGCGAGTTTGTGTGCAGAACAACACACCAGACGAACTTATCAAAGAAATAACAGCAACTCTGAACATTATCACAAAACAAAACTACTTTACTTATAACAATAAATATTACACACAGAATGATGGTCTATAGACCATATGCTCCATAGACTAACTAAAATACCATTAAGTAAACAAGATTATACTGACGAACCTAAAAGCTTTATCCAACAACAATATACATTCCGCGTTTGCCACATGCATACACACAAAAAACCACAGCTACACCAACATAGATACTAATCTCGAAATATTACACTACTTACCCAAAGGTCAAAAACTTAACACAGCAGAACAATATGAAATATACAAACACCACACAACACAACCAAAAAACATACTTAATGACCAATTACAGTATGAATCACATACATGTTTTGACACAATTATACAAAAAACTAACAATAATTTGGATTCCCGCGCCAATCCCCTTCCTCCACACACCACCCCCACTATACCTTCCAAGTAAAAACCGTTGCAAATTAATGGCAGTCTGTCTCAAAGCTGACGAAGGCGAACACCATGCTGAAACGCACTCGAGAATAAAAGACAAGTTTCACAAGTTGAAAGTTTCATTATTATATAAAGTTTATCCTTTTGTTCAAAAGATCGTTGTGGCACTACTGACTTCATAAACTGTTGTTTTCGAATCATCTCTTTATTCTGTCCGTTATGACGATACTGTAATACTGGATCCATTTTGACTACAACATGATGACATACTTTGATTAATGTAGGTCGCCGACTTGGCAGCTTCAAAACGGAGAGCATGAATAAAAGCGTCTGAGCTATTCTGATGTCGTGCCATTCTTAACACTTGTAATTTACTACCTCTGATACCGTCAATAAACACAGTGTGAGCAATCCACGTTCGGAAGTCATCCGATTCTTCGGGATAAGCCAATCTCGTCAGTCGGTCGACATTTGCTTCAAATTCTTGAAGGCTCTCCCCTGAATGCTGTCACCTTGCTTTAAGTTGAACACGATACACTTCACACAAATGCTGGTCACTGTACCATAATTCCAGAGCTTTTGTTAATTTGGCATATGTGTTCTGGCTGTCAGATGGCACTTTGTGTATTAGCTCTGCGGCAGGTCCTTTTAAAGCAATAATGAGTGAAAAGACTTTCTCTTCTTCTGTCCAGTTATTTAAGCGAGTGGCAGCTTCAAATTGGCGATGATAAGTTGCCCAGTGAGTGCTTCCATTAAACGATTGGGCCTTTGCAAAAACTGGCCCTACTTCAGTTAATAGCGTTCTTTGATTTCTCTGATATTTTGAATCTTCTAAACTTGACATACTTGTTTTCATAGTTGACACAGATTTTTCTATTTCAGATATTCTGTCAACTTGTTTGATCAGCTGACCTTGTAACAGGACGAATTTTGCAATGATATCGTCTTGTACGAATGCCTTAATGTCATCTGCTTGACGACTAAATTCTTCTTTTTGTTGTTCCTGTGTTTGCCGTAGCATTACTCGGAATGCTTCTATCATCTGACTGGTATCCATTTTATTTTTATCAACTACCACTAACACCACTCTTCTACAAGGTGTCCTCTGTTTCCACTGTCAACCGTTCTATCCCACTTCTGACACCACTTTTACGATGGTCTACTTGATCGTCGTAGGTACAGTGGAAAACAAAATACAAGACACCAATTTAAGTCACCAATAACCAGCTTTAATTACCACAATTAAACAGTTTATAATTAACTCGTACAATATTTCCAGTCAGATTTGTCCACATGCAATAACAATGTCTATTAACACTTTGAGGACCAACGGCATAATATTGCGCTGCCACTGGACTTGGTATTTTGACAGGCGGCGTAATATTATGCCACTCACTTTTCAATGCTTTCAAATGCTTAGCGTCGTACTATTACGCCACAGAACGAATGCAGAAGTTTTATTTGGCATTTTAGTTCGTGTTTCTGTCATCAGATTGCAGCACTGACTGAAGAAAATAGTTTTTAGGAAAATAATTTGTACAGTTGGCAGTATCATACCTTTGTTTACATTTTGCGTGTTCAAGGTGGAAGTTGCGCTTTTTGTTTACGTGAGGTTTGCGGTTTTTCTGAGGTTATTACGTATTTATCTTGCATGTTATTGATAGCAGCGAGCGTGTTTTTTTAATTACTATATTATTAGTTACAAAATCGATAAACAATATTTGGCAGAATTTTTTGGTTAAAATAACTGTACAAAAAAACGTATTTTTAAACAGCTTTAGTTGCAATATACAAAATCAATAATAAAAATATTATAAGTATTTTCATAAGAGGAAAGTAGGAAAAAGTGTGGTATAATTATTTTTTCAGTATTTTATTGTATTAAGTATTTATGAGTGTTTATACAACAGTGCTTTTTTTTAAAAAACAGCTGGTCATAGGGGATGGTCTATGCACAAACACCACGGTACTCAAAGTGTTAATAGAGTTTCACACAATTATTGACACAATACTAATTCACTTCGGCAAACACTCAATCCGCACTAGCAAAAATCACTCACGTAACTGAACTGACAACCCAGCTGCTATGGCTTTAAATACGCGCTGAGGCCAGTACAGCTTTCCCTCCCTCCTGCATGGCTAGCGGCTTAATGCGTATCTCAAGTGTTCCTGGAACTCACAAGAACCACCTATGTGAATGACGCAACAGCTGCCACACTGGACAGGAGGAGTGGAGAAAGTTCTGGGTTGCTCGGTAGGCTTCTCGTAACAATATGAAAAATATTATTTGTAATATCTTATGTGAGTGTAGTTGTGAAGACATGAGTGAATCATGTTGACCTTTGCAGGTCCGTGTGAATGAGAATAGAGGCAACACTTTTCAATCAAGGTTGCCTGAGGTGTGAGGAAAAAATTAAGGTTTTATGGCATGAAGCAATATTATTGGTAAAGAAAAGGAATGGTTTGAATGAAGATTCAAGGAAGCTGCTTTTATTGTTGCAAATAATAATTGTGTTAATTAAGAAAGTTGTGTTAGTGGTTATAATCACAAACAGAATTATCACTGTTGCACACCACTATAGTTTATATTTTTTCTATAAAGTCAAAGTATTAGGTCAAGTAGACGTATGTGAATGCCTGGGTCTCCTCAGTTTAGTCACCAAATGCTCGTTGCAGAGATTGTCGATGAAGTGATTCTTGGCAGACATTATGAATACCTACGGATTCATTGTGGACTTAAGAGAGAACGTCCTGAAGGTTGGCCACGAGAAGAAAGCTTTGCATGGCTAAAATATCAGGGTCTGCCAACCATTCAATCAAGCAAGTGGCAGTGGCCGAAGAAGAAGTCAGCAGATCTGGACAAGAGGAATCTTTCCTATTCCAGGCAGAAATGGAAGAAGAACTAGCAGAGGAAGTACAAACACGTGAATCAGCAAAAACGTGACTGGAAAGCCAACTATGGGTGTCAAGGAAACCCCCTTGTTTGTTCGTGAGTTAATAGAAGCGCCCGGCGGAAAAGTTGCTGAAGATGAAGTTATGCAAGAGGTTGTTGATGATAAACAGACTTGGATCAGCCAGTGGTGTTTAGGTCATCAGTACATGATGCAACAGGAGTGATTCCAGCAAAACTAGAGGTTGAGCAGAAGACTCGTATTCCTGGGAACTTGACGTTCGGATCACATGAGACTGAATTTGAAGAACCGGAGAATTTGCAAGGACGTCCACCTAGATCGCCTGGCCAAGTATTACTTCAGAGATGGTTTGCCAGTTCAGGATGAACAGGCTTAAGGAGGGGACAGTGTTACGAGAAGCCTACCGAACAATCCAGAACATTCTCCACTCCCCCCCCTAATTTGTGGCAGCTGTTGGCATCCTTCACGTAGGTGGTTCTAGTGAGTTCCAGGAACACTTGCACTGGGTCCGGAGGTTTTGTAACACCTAATAATTTTCCTAACGTATTGCAGGACTGAAAAGCAGTGCACAACCCAATCTCAGTGGCTATCTTCCTATTTTTTCAGAAACACCATGTACATAAAGAATAACTGTACTCCCTCTCACTTCTGCCTCCAACTAACGCCACTAGTGCAACTTTCAATAAATGTTTTAAAATAGCCATTAGCCTGGAAGTAATTGAAAATATTATTAATTTCAGCATCTACGCTAAATTGGTTTTAGAGGAACAAAGGATAGTGGCTCGAGCATGTAAAGAACAGTCAACTGCCCTGTTTACATGATCAGGGTGGTTAGAAAGAGTATGAATATATTGTTCGTTGTAAAGTGGTTTCCTGAATACTGATATGTCAATTTATATGTCTCACAATTAACCAATACATCAAGGCATGGTATTTTTCTATCTTTTTCTAATTCCACTGTAAATTTAATGGATTCTTCTTTATTATTTGGCTGTTATAAAATACATCCAAAAATTCCCTACCATGTGGCCAAACAACAAAAGTATCGTCAACATTCCTCAGCCACTATTTAGGTTTATTGATGTATTTATCAAATAATTTGTTTTCAATTAATAATAATACTGTTTTCAATAGTGCTCTGAAATAATTTTAAAATTATCTAAGAGTTTTTGCTGCATCCATCTTAACTTAATATAGTAATAATGGCTCTTTTCTCTGTCACCAAAATAGTACAAGAGTTATGCAAGGTACGCTGCCTTATGTGAGCCTTTAGAATAAAAAAAACATAATGTGACCAGCATTATACTTCAGACACCCATTATTTCCCCAGGATGTTATCCTAGGTACTCAGGCCAATTTGATAAAGTTGCTGAATAATGCAACTTTATTTTATGGTGTGACCATAAATCAACGCTGGGCCTTCAAGGTATTAGCCAGTTGCCATACCCACTCACCTACCAGGCCAGAGTACAGTAGATTTCAGCCTCCATTGACTGAAAAACTCTAGAGACAACGTGAGCTGGTCTTAGCTAATTCTGAGCTGGAGCTTCAAAAATTAGAGATACTATTTTTTGACTAAAATTGTTTAACAGATACCGGTACTACATACTAAAATCAAATTGAAATAAGCAAAGAAAACTTAATATTTTTTCCAGAATAATGGTGATATCCTACATATGGTTATCCTCTTAATTTAAATCCAGGAATGGAAAATTGAGACAATGTAAATAAAATAAACAAACCACATTTGATAGCCAACAAACATCAGTAACCCATCCATCTCTTTCCCATAATCCTACAAATAAATTTACTTTTAAAAGGTACAGAGCTCTTCCAATGCTTTCTCTCCAGGAATCTTTTACAAACTTGAAACATACTTGTATCAAGGGATGAATGTTCCTTTTCAAAACAAGTAACATTACCCAGGCAAAAGTTATGAATTTCAGGAGGAAAAATTAACTTACTTTTTTAAAATCTGCTGCCATAAACAAGTCGAAGTCTACAGTTATCTTTGGACAATGTTTGAGTTCAGCAAATGGTTCATCTACTTTTCTGAAAGTAGAGAAAGATGGACATGACGAGAGGATCAGATTTCTCATCTGAAAAAAAAATACAGATTTATTTATCAGTAGTGCTCTCATATATAAATTTCTCTTTATTTTATATAACAGTACAACAAATATTCAAACTGTTTTATGTAATGATACAATATTCATGTTCCTTCATGATACATATTGACACAAATCATGTGTTAATGTCAAACTATATATTATGATGATACAAAATCAATTTGAGGTTTTTGTTTTCTTTTTTTTTAATTAATTTTTCTATTTATCACATTGATGTATTTTAATATAGAAATATCATGTTTATATATAGCTATATAATTGTACACTTTTTGTACTATATTTATTAATAATTATTACTGTTTACAAGAATTTTGAATAACATTTTGAAAAGATTGTCACTTTTAGTTATTATGTGAATTTTTTTCTTCCTATCCAAAACACGTTTTGAAATTATCGTTCCATCATTAGACACACATATCCCTCATAAAACATCATCAAACAATAACAATTTTTATTTACAGGGAACCACTTATCAATAATAAAAACAGATTTGTGGTTTGATATTTGGTTCGCTGTAAACAAAAATTTTAGTATTTGATGATCTCTTATGACCAGTGGCGAAGTTACATGGAGGCAATTGAGGCAATGCCTACCCTAAAAATTCTGTAGAATAAAAATTATAAATACATATGAACTACGTAACGTAAAGACTATAATATATTATAACATATTATGTACATTGCTACTGTGACTGTCGAATTTATTAAGCCGAAATGTGCTTTACTGAGCGACCGCTAGATGGTGACAGGTGAGATTTGCCATAAAGCGAATGAGGCAACGTGAACTTGCCTCAGAGTTTTTTGTATACATCGTATGTAAGCAATGTGCCGGCGCGAATGGGAAGTGCGGGGGAGGGGGATTGTCCCATGTTGTACACATAGAGCGTTGAGGCATGTCTCATTTCTATGGTGCAAACAGTTAAGTTAAAGCGCGCTGTGTTGTTTATAAGTGTGCTTATTTTATGCGGTTATTAAAAGTGTGCCTGTTATTCCGCTGAACTAACAGATGATCAAGATTGTTTTTTGAATTGTTTGTAACATTTAACATATAATATAGAAACTAATCAAGTTTAAAAATTTGAAGTTCAATCAGATGTATTATTGTGTATGACTTATACAAGGATTGTTCAACAGAAACACGTTTAGAGCTGTAAAGCATTTTTTATTCAACGATTTTAAAAGAAGTCTCCATTAACATTAAGACATGAGTCCCACTCTTGCACTAATCTGTAGATTCCCTGCTAGTAAAATTCTTACAGCTGTTTCCGGAACCATTCGCTAACAGCAAACTCTACCTCAGCGTCCGATTTGAACCACCGTCCTTTTAGTGATTCCTTAAAAAAAATTTAAGGTAAGATTTTTGCCTACCCATTCATTAACTACTAGCTTCGCCACTGCTTATGACAGGTATATGTGTGATCAAACCATCATTCTGAAATACGTAACACAGCTATAGTAGTCACAAAACGGAACTGAAATAAGGAAATATATAATAATTAAATCAACTATGGCTTGGATACTGGAAACATTAATTTAAAAATTTTTAAGTTTAATTTGAATAGATCAAAACAGTATTTTAATCAATGCTATAATAATCTTCTTCCCCACTAGACCCTAAAAGCTTAATAGAGAACACATGGTGAACCATGTCGCTTTTTCTCCAGTCACATTTTGTCCTTCTCCTTAGAACAATTTAATAAGTTACGATAATAATTTAACATGATAAATTTAATTTTTTAATTTTTTATTTTTCTTAAACATTAATGGTTTATTTTTTTACAATCACAAAAATTATTTTGTTTCACATTTACAATAATATTACACAATAATTTCATCGTCACTAATTTGCTCTTATACTGGAATTGTGTCAACAGCACTGCCCAGAATAAAATGATAAATTATGATGTGATGGTACAATCATGGTACATTTTTGAAATTACCTTAAATATGGTAACTAGAACATAAATATTGTATTTTTCTATTTTTGTCATACTAATCCCAACCTTAAACACCCGATACGAATCTGCAGTGAGTGGACTATATCACAATATTTGTCAGGTTTTGAAACAATTCATAGCAAAAAATCGGTGTAACATCACAAAAACAGTGTGCAGTTATTGCGATAAGCAAGCCAAGCCTTAATTACGTCAGAGGCTGAGAATGTGTTGACCACGACAAAACGGCGATGTCAACAAGTTAAACAAAGAAAATGTGACGTAGGTTCACCCCACTTCCGCAGAATCCAACAAGGAATTGTCGTCATTTCTGCTGCAGCATTGATCAGAGCTGCCCGGCTACCCATTCACTTACGGGTGAATTTTAACTTTTTAGACCACTATAGGTGGTTAATAAACTGTGTAAACACCGTACAGTGCTTCGATTACAAAAATGTGACCGAGACGAGTAAACGTAAGACTCGCGGTAGTGGTCGCGAAGTTTTACAGTACCTACAGCGATAACAACCAAAACACGAAATGGGTGAGAACGTTCCTTTTACATTTTCAATCCTTTAATTATTTCCAAATACCAAATTTTAAATCAATTATTTAAAAAATCATTTAAATTTTTCAATATATTTAAAAGGAGCTCCAACATTAATCATTAAATCATTGTACCATGAGTATGGAAGAGCGAGTGGTTGAGTGTGTGGGTTAAAATTTATAAGTGTTGGGTTGTGCTGAAATTTACATTTAAATAATAAATGTATGTCTTATCCTATAACATGTATTATAATGCAGCGTATATTTTTTGTATAGTGTAATTTCATGTGGACAACGCCCATGGCGCAATATATCGATCAGAGATCTATATCTATGTAATACTTATCAATGTTTAATATTAATAAATACTTTCTATATGTTATTTGGTGTATGTCTTTATTTCAGGTAATTTGTTTCACTAACTGGTTCGTGTTACCCGAAGTCTGGCCCTAAAAGTAAATTTCGATCATGTTACCTTTACCTTAACAAACATGGCGACCGAAATTATTTACGTATAGACAAAAATTACATTTTCACCATAAGTAATAAAACGATTAAATGTAAAAGATTACATTTGGCGCCCGAACAGGGGCTAAAAGATTACATTTTGCGCCCGAAAGAACAGGGACTAAAAGATTACATTTGGCGCGTGCCGAACAGTGACTCGACATAAAATAAAATTTTATGTAGAGTACACCTACTGGTATGTGAAACAGTTACTTGAAGTAATAGAGTAATAGTTCGCAAAGCGTGCAAAAGGTAAGGTTAAATTTTAGGTTATAATAAATACGTTTTAGTAACCTTAAATAATACAACATGAGTACCAGTGACAATATTGTAATAGAAACCAGTACATCGGAGATAAATGTAATTAGTGAAATGGATGTACAAACACCTCAAACTAGTCAGACTGATGAGGCAAATATGCCTGTGTCTACAGAAATAACTAAAGTTGACACATCCATTTCCACTATGGTAGATAACAAACCCGATAGTATTGCGGAAATGATGAAAATTTTATTAAACAAATTTGACAGTTTTGATAAAAAATTAGATGAAATAAGAGGTCAAAACTTTCACTTAGAAGAGCGAATTAACACAGTAAATAACCCGATTAAAAGTCAATTAGAAACCCAGAAAGTCAATAGCGGTACCCAGCAAAATGCTGTACTGAATATAAACCTATTTGAAAATAATAATTCCAATAATGAATGTAGTATAGATAATCCAAATAATACAAGTAGTAAGATTGTGGTTTTAGAAAAGGATAAACATGATAATGAAAGTATAATGAATGATAATGAAATATTTGAATTTATGAAGTCAGAAAGAAAGTTGAGAGAAAGTATTTTAGTACAAGGAATGCAGGGGGTAGAATTTTCTTTTAATGTTGTATTAGGGGGTGAAGACAAGTCTTCATGTAATTGTTATAAGGATAAGAATGCCTTTAATTTATATTTGATAGACGATAGTTCTACAAATAAAGTTTCTTTATGTTTTTGTGTACCTAAGAAGAGGTGCAACAATTTTATGATAGGGACCCCTGCATATTTGGAGAGAGAAAGTGTATTTTGGTGTTATGGAGAGAAATGTATTAAGAGAGAAAGTATAGAGAGATATTGTGAGAGTAAAAGAGTAATAGAAATATTTAAAGTAAACAGAAATTACAGACAACTGTTAGAAAGGTTAGGGTTAAATGTGGTATATGAAAATGATGAATACTTGCTTGATAATAACAATAAATTGGAAATAACAAGAAATGAGAATAAAGACATTAGGTACTTACCTGTGGTGGAATATTATGGGGATAATTATAGTATAAACCGATTAATGACATATGATACTCAGACAAACGGAACTCTACTTGATCGTGACTGGAAATATTTGTTTAATAACCGTTTCATAAAGGAGTACGAATATAATGTATCTAGTAATAAAATCTATTTATTAAATAAGAATTTATATAGACCTAAGATTCGTTTGTTGTTTAATGATGGTGGATAGACTGTTGTATTGTGAAATGAACATTAAATAATAATATGAAAAGTGGTATTGAATTGGACTGCTATGGACTGATTTCGATTAATGACACAATAATGAAGTTGGAGTGTATATTTTTCATTGTATTCACTGTATTTATATATCCATGTATTTTTGATGTGTATTATGTATTACAGGTATATTTACACCAGTATGTATTATTATATATTTTCCATATATAACATGTTTAATAATAATATTTTTAAATTTTAATTGGTATTAAAAGTAATTCCTAATAAATGCTTAAATAAGAATATATATTTGAATTTTGAAAAGAGGTATTGTTATAAGTAGGTAAGAGAGGAATTTTATAAGAGAATTGTTATGATTACAGTAAGTGTTTAAACAGGAATAGAGCCTGGGTATAGATAAAATGCAGGTGAGTTATGCAATTAATGTAAATGGAGTTAGAAAGATAAGAATTTTAAGAAAATACAAAGAGAATTATTAAATATTTAGGGACACAGTAGTTAGTGATTATTTGTAGAGAAGGTGTTTAAGTAGAGGTATAAACATATAATTATTGTTGATGAATTCTGTAGTGGGGGTGAGGTGATAAAGAGTAGCCAACCAATAGTGTTGTGGCAGGTATTAGCATAAATTTAAGGGAGTGTTTGCCGAATATTTTGGAAGGGCAAAATATTAGAGATGTATATAGCCAGTTAGGGAACACCCAACCCAGTGCAAAGACGAGCGGTGCCATAGGATTTAAATGGAATTAGTAATGAAGTTTATAATTGAGATATTGGTGTCATTGATAGGTAAATTTGATGGTCAGTTAGAAGAAGGTGAGTAAGATTATAATAAAAAGTATAGTGAATAAAGGAGTTATCCAGACTAAACAGTGATAGAAGGTGAAAGGTTAGGTAGGTAGAAAGTTCAGAGTATAGAGAAAGTAAGAAGTGAATAATGAAATAATATTAATAATGTAGTATGAATACTAATAATAAATTTGAAATAAATATTAATAATTCATTATAATAAAATTGACGTCTAATTAATGACTTAAGTGAAATTGTAAATTTTAAATGATTTAAATTAAAATGAATCAAGAATATTTAATGTATTAATGTATCAGTGTTAATTATTAATGTATTATTATTATGTAAAATGTATTTATGTTATAGAAATTTCAACATGATGTTATAACATGGGAATAATGTGTAGAAAAAAAAAAATTTTCTTTTAACTGGCGCTGTTAATAATACAAATAAGCCAAATAATTACCTGTTAATAATAATAATAATAATAATAATAATAATTTTTTTTTGTTTTATCATGCACTAAGAGTATTCAATAAATAAGTATACAGAGTTATTAATTCTTTTATAATTTGTTTTCTCCAGATTTGGGAGATTATAATGTGTAATTTTCCTATTATATTTTCAATTATATTTTCTTCAATTTTGGTAACTATATTATATTAATGTGCTTATGTTACAATTATAGTAATTGTAAAAGAATGAAGATAAATATTATCGATAGGAATCGAAACCATTTTTCAACTCAGGGTAGAAGTATTTGTTAATATGAAGAAGAGATATTCTTTTTAATTCTTGAGGATTATAATATATAATATTATAATTTTATTAAGCGTATTAAAATATATTAAGCCAACCCAGTGCTTATTGGCACAAACCAGCACTTAGCTAAGGGGAACCAGATCATTTGAGGATGTAGTGATTTACTAAGCCACTATTTTAACATTTATTATATATTGTTTCAGTGTTTGGTGATATGACAGCGGTCCTGAGCTGGCCAACGTGTCAGAGCAGGGGCGTTAAGAGCCTAAGTGGCCTTATGGTGTTGGGATCTCGCAGGAGAAGTCCAGTAAAGTCATCTAGGTACGGTCATCATCACCAGACCAAGGGTGAGTTGTTGTTAATTTTTTATGTAAATTTGTAAGGGGGTTGTGGCGACTTGTCCTGGCTGATCCCTTTAGGAAGTATGAAAGGGTCAATGAAAGTTTGTGTGCTTCGTCACACCATCTTTCATTGAGGGGGTTTTGTGATGGTACAATCATGGTACATTTTTGAAATTACCTTAAATATGGTAACTAGAACATAAATATTGTATTTTTCTATTTTTGTCATACTAATCCCAACCTTAAACACCCGATACGAATCTGCAGTGAGTGGACTATATCACAATATTTGTCAGGTTTTGAAACAATTCATAGCAAAAAATCGGTGTAACATCACAAAAACAGTGTGCAGTTATTGCGATAAGCAAGCCAAGCCTTAATTACGTCAGAGGCTGAGAATGTGTTGACCACGACAAAACGGCGATGTCAACAAGTTAAACAAAGAAAATGTGACGTAGGTTCACCCCACTTCCGCAGAATCCAACAAGGAATTGTCGTCATTTCTGCTGCAGCATTGATCAGAGCCGGCCGGCTACCCATTCACTTACGGGTGAATTTTAACTTTTTAACCACTATAGGTGGTTAATAAACTGTGTAAACACCGTACAGTGCGTCGATTACAAAAATGTGACCGAGACGAGTAAACGTAAGACTCGCGGTAGTGGTCGCGAAGTTTTACAGTACCTACAGCGATAACAACCAAAACACGAAATGGGTGAGAACGTTCCTTTTACATTTTCAATCCTTTAATTATTTCCAAATACCAAATTTTAAATCAATTATTTAAAAAATCATTTAAATTTTTCAATATATTTAAAAGGAGCTCCAACATTAATCATTAAATCAATCTTTTGTAAAAATCTATCTATGTCATATTCAACTTTTTCCAGACATGAAAAACATGCATAAAATTTTTAGAAGATTTTGGAAAAATAATTTGTTCCTTTAGTAAGAACAAAACATATTTAAAGATTATATTTTCAATCATATTCATTTAAATCATACCATTAAAAATTGTCATTCTGTAATCTTTTCAAAACTATGTAGGAAATTATCTGGCATTCCATATCACATATGCAACATTGTCTGCAAATACACCCCATTATAATGTGTATGAGACATGCATCTTTTTCAAGCTTACTAAAAACTTTTGAGTTGAAAGGTGAATACAGGTGAAAGGAAAGACTCCAAAGAGGATATATCACTATTTACTAATACAAATGTGACAGAAAATTAGGGAAAAAACAAACTGTTACTGGATATTTAATTAAGAAAGTTGTGTTAGTGGTTATAATCACAAACAGAATTAACACTGTTGCACACCACTATCGAAAAATTATTCCGTTTGGCGCTTTCAAGCCTCACATCTCATCATCAGATAGGAAATTTCCTATTTTATTCCACTAATTATTATTATTCCACTAATCAGAATAATTTTTCGATAGTGGTATGCAAAAATGTTAATTCTGTTTGTTACTGGAAAACCAAGTAAAGCCAATATGTTATAGATGATTTCAGCATTCTGTGACGATTTTAAAAGAGGAAAAAATGAAATAAAAGAAATTTAAAATAATTTAAAATCTCACATTAAAACAGAACATAAACCCCTAATGAAAATGATAATGTAACCCCGCCTTAATACCCAAAATAAATAGTTTTAAAACCAAAAAGAATTCTATAATAAAATTGCGATAACACCCCTTAATAATTAACCCGGCTTTAACCTGCCGAAACCGGCATCAACACGCATAATTACCCGTGAATATGACTAATAATTGTATTAAATCGGAACTTGATAAAAAACATAATGATGTACAATAATAAAATGCTAAGTGAGAGATACCGTAGTATAATTAAATATAGTTAAATATGTCAGAGAATAATCGAGTAAATATTAATCGAATATGGAACTACTTTTACGCTGACAAGCTACCCGCGCGCGGACAGCCTCTTCACCCCTATACTTAGCCAGTTCAGTTGTATCTCAGACTCCGCTGCTGATACAGCGTACAAAAGTATGTAGTCTTTATAAAAACCTATAAACGAGGAGACGCTTGTGTGAGATAACCGGATGATGTAAAAATGTAAAAAATGACGTGAGTGTATGACAATGACATCTCTGTAACAAACTAACATCACCTAAATGTGATATTAAACTGTTAACATGTAACTGTTAAACGTAAGTAACATGTGCGGTACAACAATGTGAATACCAGTGAAAGTTACAACCCAAAACCTACCACAAGAATCTACAGACCCAACAGACGACTCATCTTTAGGAATGACGGCAGATTTCACCAAAACACGATAGCCAGAAGATCTCCAAGACACCCTGCACAACCAATAGAAGCGCCGATTCGCCGACGATGTTACACACAGGTATCACGGAAGTTCAACTTCCGTGGTTCAGAACTTAACTTAAAATAATACATGATAGACACTTAATTAACCAATGAAAGTAAAGTAAAACACGAAAGACTGACTTAATTACCATTAAATTGTAATTTCATGCTTAGTAATAATATGTGTTAAGTTTAAGGCTTTTATGAATATAACACGTTAAAGTTAAATAAGCCCATTCTTCAGATGGCACGAAATAAAGATGATAATTTTAATATCATATACTGAAACAAAATACTCGGATCCGAGGGCAGTAAAAGCTATGTTAACTCATTAATTAATCTAATTTTATTTGTACAAGAGGTGCAAATGTTTTTACTTTGAATAAACTCATTGCTAAATTTCTTCGGAGATGTTAAAACTTTACGTAATAAAGAGATGTCATGGTCCAAAAAGGTGAGTGAATAAATCTACAAACCCCTATCAATATTCCTCAATTCACGGGATCCTATTTAACTTTTGTGTACTTATTAGGTATTTATGATTTTGTAAAGATTATGGCAGCCTGTTTAATTGACCTGAGCCAATTAACCAGGTTCCCGAATTGTAACGTTATGCGAAACGTTACAAATGCGCCACTCTGCTTAATTAATGAATAAATGATAATTAGCAAGATAAAATGCCCTGTGTTTGTCATTTAATATGTGGTAGAATTATTCACTCTATGAATGTTAATTTAAAATACGCAAAAGGAAGAATTAAAGTAAGTAAAATCAGAATTAGGATAATGTGTTTTTATAATCATTATGTGTCGTAATAATATAATATAAGATAATAACCATGATATATATGGTAAGAATATTTAGATATAATATAATAATTATTTAAACATTGTAACCCCAGGGTAAAACCTGTTAAAAATGCATTCCCCAACTTGTCTGTTTAACGACAATCTCAGGCAAGAAAATGACCTGTTCCCGCTTGTACCAAACTACCCCTTTGTTACGCTCTGCCACCTCAAGTAGACAATACATCACCTCCCCCTATTGTATTACAAAGTGTGTGACCCCTTGTCCAGTAACAAAAGATTTCAGACACATGTTGAAAATTAAATCGAATAAAAAAAAAACAAGTAAATAATTTTATTATTAAAATGCGCCACTGTTTTTTTTGTTTCATTTTGTGTAAATGGTTAGTGTACTTAGTGTCAATTATAAAATACTCTATTCTGTATATCTATGCACTCAGTTAGGAAATTGTATGTAAAAGTAGTATATTGTACTTACATTGTACTTAGAGGAAATTGTACTTAGCCTTTTTCTAAGTAGCATATATGAATAATATGGACGATATTTATAAGTGTATATTTTGTGTGAGATTACGCACATACTCGTATATAATTATAAGTGAAAAGATTAGATTTTATTATACCAATTCATGTATGTACGTGTCAAAGTATTCAGTCTCTAACACGTCAATTTTGCGACAATTTAAGGCCTGTAGTTTTCCAGTACAAGCCTGCATAAATGTGTAATTCGTGTTTCTATTGACACGATGAGTTATATGAACTACTGACTAAATAAAACGAGTGTACTAATTAATTTTATGGAATGATGCTTCCCGAAGTAAACAAACGAGTTCGAAAGAAAAAAGAAACCGCCTCTTAAATCAGACCAAAGTAATAATAATAAATAATAAGTCATTTAAAATAAAAAATTTAATAATATCGTAAATTATTATAACACGTTAGTAGAATTATAATTATAAAAGTGTATTAGTGAGATAAGTAAAAAGAAATTAATAATAAAAGTATATGTGTGAATAATAATACAAGTATCGTTGCATAATGTAAAAACCCGGTTGTGTCCTGCTTGAAAATAATTCTCCCTCAAGAAACTTCCCCCTTTGTACGCATAAACTATGCCATTGTTTGAAGAAAACTAGTTTGACCCACATTCCACTGTAACAGCTGATCGTTGAAAGTAAAGTGTTTGTCTCCTTTTGTTTATGTATTACAGCTGATCATTTAAAAACAAAAATTATTATCTTCGTGAAATTCCGATTCTCTCAGTAGCATAAGAAATTAGGATAAGAATGAATCTAAGGTCAAGTATGGGATTGGCTTTGGATTTCTGTAGTAGAATTAAGAATTATATATAGGTAACGTAACAAGTCACAACGGCGCCGCACTGAAAAATTCTTTACAAGGGTTAAAGAAAGTTCTTTACAAGAGTTAAAGCAAGAGTTAAAGAAAGTGCAGAAAACTAACTACTAGAGTTAGAGTATGCAAAATGTAATCAGTCGGGCCACGATATTGTGAGTTACGGATAATTAGGGAAATTAGTATTAAGAATTAAAATATAAATCAGCATGGTAAGAACTGAGATAAAGGGAATTTCATGGAGGAGAACATTTAAATGAACAAGATCATTTAAAGAGATATAGAGAAAACAAATCGTGTACTAAATTAAATTTTAACACAGAAATCAACAAACATACCCCCGGTGCATTCCTAAACAAATAAACCGGAGTCTGAGGCTTAAGAGGAGGAGTATGTGACGATTTTAAAAGAGGAAAAAATGAAATAAAAGAAATTTAAAATAATTTAAAATCTCACATTAAAACAGAACATAAACCCCTAATGAAAATGATAATGTAACCCCGCCTTAATACCCAAAATAAATAGTTTTAAAACCAAAAAGAATTCTATAATAAAATTGCGATAACACCCCTTAATAATTAACCCGGCTTTAACCTGCCGAAACCGGCATCAACACGCATAATTACCCGTGAATATGACTAATAATTGTATTAAATCGGAACTTGATAAAAAACATAATGATGTACAATAATAAAATACTAAGTGAGAGATACCGTAGTATAATTAAATATAGTTAAATATGTCAGAGAATAATCGAGTAAATATTAATCGAATATGGAACTACTTTTACGCTGACAAGCTACCCGCGCGCGGACAGCCTCTTCACCCCTATACTTAGCCAGTTCAGTTGTATCTCAGACTCCGCTGCTGATACAGCGTACAAAAGTATGTAGTCTTTATAAAAACCTATAAACGAGGAGACGCTTGTGTGAGATAACCGGATGATGTAAAAATGTAAAAAATGACGTGAGTGTATGACAATGACATCTCTGTAACAAACTAACATCACCTAAATGTGATATTAAACTGTTAACATGTAACTGTTAAACGTAAGTAACATGTGCGGTACAACAATGTGAATACCAGTGAAAGTTACAACCCAAAACCTACCACAAGAATCTACAGACCCAACAGACGACTCATCTTTAGGAATGACGGCAGATTTCACCAAAACACGATAGCCAGAAGATCTCCAAGACACCCTGCACAACCAATAGAAGCGCCGATTCGCCGACGATGTTACACACAGGTATCACGGAAGTTCAACTTCCGTGGTTCAGAACTTAACTTAAAATAATACATGATAGACACTTAATTAACCAATGAAAGTAAAGTAAAACACGAAAGACTGACTTAATTACCATTAAATTGTAATTTCATGCTTAGTAATAATATGTGTTAAGTTTAAGGCTTTTATGAATATAACACGTTAAAGTTAAATAAGCCCATTCTTCAGATGGCACGAAATAAAGATGATAATTTTAATATCATATACTGAAACAAAATACTCGGATCCGAGGGCAGTAAAAGCTATGTTAACTCATTAATTAATCTAATTTTATTTGTACAAGAGGTGCAAATGTTTTTACTTTGAATAAACTCATTGCTAAATTTCTTCGGAGATGTTAAAACTTTATGTAATAAAGAGATGTCATGGTCCAAAAAGGTGAGTGAATAAATCTACAAACCCCTATCAATATTCCTCAATTCACGGGATCCTATTTAACTTTTGTGTACTTATTAGGTATTTATGATTTTGTAAAGATTATGGCAGCCTGTTTAATTGACCTGAGCCAATTAACCAGGTTCCCGAATTGTAACGTTATGTGAAACGTTACAATTCCTTAAACCAACACACTTACTTTATGTATTCAAATGCAAAAAACTGTTGATAAGGTGAAAAAGAAACTTATATTTTTGATCAAGCTGTGTATACTATTTCCGTTCTTAGCTTAATCCTGATGTAAACAAACAGCCGTGGCACATCTGAAACGCTATTTGCTACTTGAATTAGAGGCATGTCACTTTGACAGAAGGAGTACAGACAGGGTACGTATAATATTGATGCTGTATAAACACATGTAAATTGTAATAAATTGTCCTGACCAAAGTAAAACACCTGTAAAACGTGATTTAAAAAAAATTTGTGTTAAAGTGTCAGATTGACAGTGAAACATTTTATAACACCAGTTAATGTATTTTTTTAAATTAACCGTTTAAATATCCCAACAAACAAGAAAGTAATGTTTATTTAAACGAAAATAGAAGCTGTGATAATTACCAGTATACTGAATATTATCAGTTGCTCTCAAAGAGTAATTCAATGCCTTCCATATCTGCGTTTGAACTTGTATCATCACTTGAGTCACCGTTATTATTGATAAGATTGTTCTTTGTCCACAACGGATGTCAGTAATGTGGGCCAGTTGCCATAGCTCTTCCTTGATTATATGCTGCATACAATGACTCCACTTGCCCGGCGGTGTTTTATTTACCGCCTTCTTAATAAATTGTTTTATGTCAAGCAGCTAATGTTGTGTTGTGATGGGCAACATATCCTTTCAACTGACTCCATATTAATTCAATACGATTCAGAATACAGTGATAAGGAGGAAGTCTTAAAACGACCTGCCTCAATTTAAATGGCAAGATAACTCTCACATGATTATACTGACATTCTGCACATGCGCGTAATACATTACTCTGTGAACAGTGTCAATACCCCTGACCAATAACATTTCAGATTTGCCATGTGGGTTTGTTTACATCAGGATTGAAAAGAACAGAAAGAGTATAATTGAATTGTTGAAAAATGTTTCTTTAATATTATTAATGTACAGTTATTATTCACTATTCATTAGTTTACTGTATCTTAATAAATAAAGACAAGAAAAATAAAAAGAAACAAAAAATGCAAAAGTAACTGGGTACTGTTTTTAGTAAGTGGGTACTGTTTTTAGTGACCACTGGTTATTTTTTGCCAGTTCTTTATTTTGCAAACTCCAATTTTTGAAGTGTTATAAACAATTTCTACTGTATATCAAATATATTATAAATATATCATAACTTCTAAAATATGGTATACAAAAATATTCATATCTAATTAAATTCTTACCTGAATGTAGTTGTTTGGTATTTTATTTATGAAGTAGAACCAGTATTCACATAGAAAATCTGAAAAATCATGCCTCAACACCCTAAGGACATGTATTGTATCATTATAAAGGGATTTCAAAGAGTTTTCCAGTGTAGGATAACTCAAGAATGGTGCCATAAAGTCAAATAAATCTATTAATAATGTTGCAAAAAATGCCCAGCAGTGATGGAATGAAAGTACTGTCATCATGATTCTCTTGTTGCTAATGATGTCTAACCATACAGAAACAAAACTGGGGCATTTTAAGGGGCTTATATCATGGAAAGCATTACAGAATTCAACAAGAATCTGCAACAAAACAAATGGTTCATGAAAAATTGATTAATTACACTATAAGCCCTATGTGTATACATAAAAATTACTAACATTAATATTAACATGTTTACTTTCATATTAAAATATTACTTTTTTATAATAAAATTACTGCAATACTGAAAAGCACTGGCAACTGATGATGTGTCACTAGTAGATGATTACAGTTTTTATGAACATAGGAGAACTGTCTTTTTTTATTAGTTACTATACTTATGCAATCATGAATAAAAATGCAGATATCAGTACAGATTGTAGGATCTATACCTACATTTGATAAACACATCAAAATTTATCAGCACATTGATGCCTATGAACGATAATGACTCTCTATGTTATTCCACTGTCAGATCTTCAGTACGAGCATCTCTTTCAGGAATTTAGCAGTGTCTATATTGAACTAGCAGTCTCTTATACACCCATAGGTTTGTTTGATATTGTAACATTACAATTTCGTTACATACGACAGTATTTTATATTGTATGCAAAGAAGCATAGTAGAAATTAAAGAATCAGGAAAAGACACTAACATAATAACCATTAAAAGATAATATTTCAATTGCGGAATAAATATTCTGTTAATTAAATGTAAATAAAATGAGATAAAATATAATAACTACATTACCAATTGACAATGACCTAACCTTTAATGACTAAGACTTGACAATACACAGAGAAAGATCATTTGATATTAATATGTAAATATAGTAACATGTAAATAGATAAATGTAGAGTATACGTGTTAATATATTAGGAATTAAGTTTTAAAATAATAGATAGTGTTTTAATGTAATAGAAGTGTACTAATATGTACAAATCTAGAACAAAATTGAATATTATTATTCAATATTAATGTAATATTATTATTGAATAATCTTATTAACAAAAGGTTGAAATTATTATAATTTTTGTAATATAATTATATCGTGTTTAAATGAATTAATTTGGCCCCACCTTGTGCAACAATTTTGTAATATCTAGTTCTATCGATATCGAGCAATATATTATTATTATTAAAATTAATTAATTTGGTACTTATGGTGTTGCACCAGTTTTGTAATGTTATAATACAAAATTACTAAAAGTAATTAATTAGTAGCAAAATTATTTAAAGAATGTTACAAATTGGCGACCAACCTGAGGGCTAGAAAAAAGGGAAATAAGGCATAAATAATTAGGTACTGGACAGGATTATACTTTTAATTTCTAGCTGGTGATTATACAAAAGGAGGCAACATGTCAAAAAGAGGAACTTCATGAAGAAGGAACAAGACAGCCAATACAGAAGTCAATACGGAAGAGAAGGAGGCAGAACCAGCACAAGGAAGCCAGTAACTTCTAGAAGAAAATCAACCAGAAAAAACAGCATCTACAGAGATGATAAGCATACAGGAAATGATAAGGTTTATGACTGAACAAATTAACAAATCAGTAGAAGCATTAAATCAGGAAATACAAAATAATAATCAACAATGCATGAAGCACTGAGTCAGAAAATAGAATATAACAGCAAGATAGAAAAACAAATGCAGAAATCAATAAGGATCTGAAAAATTAGATGGAAGAGAGCAATGAGAATTTAAGGCAGCAGATCATAGTCAAATTTACTGAAATTAATCAAAAAATGGAACAGCATAACGAAATAAACAGACAGCAGATTTCAGAAACCAACAAACAGCTGAAGCAGACAAGTATGGAACTACAGTATTTCAAGGAAGAGGTCTGCATACAAATAAACCATGTAGAAGATAATAACATACTGAGAATGGAATCATTGTAGAGAGAAACTCAAGAAAAGGTAGAAAAAGTGCAAGAGAAAATAGAAGAGACCCATCGGAGAGAATTAGTGAATATAAGAGAAGAACTGGAGATGATCAGAAATAGGCCATTTAATATACCTAATCTACAACTTTTCGACAACACAGAAGTTATTAATTTAAAAAACTACAGGAAACCCCCAATGGAGTTTTTAGAAAGAATTTAAGAGAACTTTACTAGGAACCAGGAAACAAGATGGACAACAATCCTGTTTTTTTTTTTTTCGCTCTGGGCTGTGCGGTTGTGCGTCGCAGAGATGAACTGCTCGGGATCTGAGTTCCGAGCTACCTTCTGGAGCTCCTGCCTCGTGGCCCTGCCCAAGTAGGGCGTGCTCTATAGCAGGCCGATTCTCGGCTGTTGTGCTAGCCTACACTAGCGCAGTATACACCGAGGGCGTTTCCACGAATCACCTGAACGTATACGGTACCTTCCCAGCCTAGTCACTAGAGGATTGTCTGGGAACCTCGCCGCACGTGCATAAAATTTGCGTGCAAGCCGCCTGAATGTGTCGTCTAAGGAGCGGACGCCAAGTCCTCTCCTTAGAAGGCGAGATGAAAAGCGACGGGGGACTTTGGCCGCTAGCCGAAGACCCCGGTCGAGGACGCTCTGCAACTTCTTTTTATGCATTGCGGCGAGGTAACCCCAGACCGGACAGGCGTAGGTAATGACCGGCAGCAGATACGCGCCGACGATCATCCTGCCCAATTTCCTGGTCATGGCTGAGCTGATCAGGAGTGGAAACAGTGCGCACAGACGAGCGGATGCTCGCTTAAGAACTGACTGTGCGTGGGTACGCCAGGTGAGCCGACGGTCGAGGTGTAATCCGAGGTACTTGACCTCTTTGGACCAGTCCAAAGTATTGTGACGTAGCAAGGCGAAGATCTGCTCTCGGCAGCAGCAGCTTGATTGCTAGCTTTTTGACGGAGAGGACTTTCTGCGTGAGAAGAGACGACCATGTCTCTTCCGAGAGACGCATTACAGCCGGGGTACCTCAAGGTAGCGTGCTAGGGCCTCTTCTGTTCTCCGTGTACGTCAACGACGCACCCAGAGAGCCTGGAGTCCAGATGGCCCTGTTTGCCGACGACACGGCGGTCTATACCGCCGATCGGAACGCTGACAGGGCTATCCCACGACTCCAGCGCGCACTCGATGCGTATACGACGTGGACGGAAAGCTGGAAAGTTACCGTCAACGACACCAAGAGCTCCGCGGTGCTATTCTCAAAGCGCCGGAAAGAACCACGAGGCCGAGTGAGACTCGGTAGAACGTAGTCTACTTGCCCTGGTCGAGAGAAGTTAAATACCTCGGTGTCCACCTTGATCGTCGGTTCACCTGGCGTGCCCACACTGAGACGATGCGAAAGAAAGCGTCCGCTCGTCTCGCGCAACTGTTTCCGATACTTGTCAACAAGGCTATGACCCGCAAGCTGGGTAAGTTGATCGTCAACACGTATCTGTTGCCGATCATTACCTACGCTCTTCCCGTCTGAGGTTACCTCGCAACCGTTCATAAAAGAAAGTTGCAAAGCGTTCTCGATAGGGGCCTTCGGCTAGCGGCCAAAGTCCCCTATCGGTTTTCTTCTCGACTCTTGAGAAGAGGACTCGGTGTCCGCTCCTTGGAAGACACCGCAAGGCGACTTGCACGTAAATTTTACGTCCGAGCTGCGAGGACCCAGACAAACCCACTCATAGCTGGCCTTGGCAAGTACCGAACACGTCCAGGTGAATCTTGGAAACGGCCTCGACAAATACTGTACTAGTCGACCTAGTACGAGCATGTCGTTGTAGCGACCATTAAAAATTAAATAAATAAATAATATTCCGTCTGGACAGGATCACTAGGCAGGAGCCCCTACCGGAGGCTCGGTACTAGGAACCCACTGGGTCGTCTCACGACGCACAACCCAACAGCTCTGGCAGCAATTTTGGCGCACTCCATTGGACGTCGTGAAGCCAGCCGGAAGAAAAGGAAGAAGGAAGAATGGAGAGCGCAGGAGAAGCAGTGATGGACATCGACTGGGACAGCAGCGGGCTCTGCATACCGCTGCCGAAATAAGAGGACCGCAGCACGCCCGGAACAGCGGACGCAGCCGCCGAACATCACAGCGCGGCTCGGGCAGCGTACGCAAATGATTTAGCGTCCTCTACAAACGGTCCTTTTAAGGACCTCAAAAACGATAGTGTGTACGATTGGCGTCATTTGTCCTGTGACAGTATGTTAGATGAACATTTTAAGAACATGACTGACAAGTGGTGGACAGCAACCAAATATGACATTAATGACTACCAAGAGTTTAAGGCATTGTTTAAAACAAAACATTAGTCTGAACCTACTCAAAATATAGTGAGAGACAACTTATGCAATGGTAAATATGATCCCCAGAGAGGCCAATCACCTACCGCATATTTTTAGGCAAGGTGTGTCTAGTCCGAAATTTGGAACCAAAGATACCATAAGAATGCCTAGTCACTAAACTATCTTACCACTATGAAAAAGGAATTGCCATAGTGGACAAATCAAGACTATCCAATCAATAGCACCTCTACTAGTGAACTATGAACATGAAAACTATTATCGTTAAAGTCAACAAAGAAACAACAACCCACTGAGGGACAAATATATAACAATGATAACAACCAAAATCACTGTAATAATAATAACCAAGATAACAGACAAAGAATAAACTATATAAGGACGAATAATAGAGGAGGTAACCGAGGTTATAGGAATCAATATTATCAAGGACGCAGGAGTTTTGAACCAAACCATAGCTATCAGAATAATGATAGAAATAATAATAACAATAATATCAGAAATTACCAGAGAAGAAAGAAAAGATATACATAATACTAATAATCACCATAACCATGTTAGTAGAACCAACGATGACAATGATCATTTAAATGAGAGGCGGCAATGAAAACTCGTAATGGCACATCACTAATCCGATCTTCTGGGTACCGACTTGGGACTACTTGACTACATACCAGACAAGACAATTAAAATAATCCAGAATAATTATTTAAATAATATTCTAGAGGAGTCTATTGTTAGCAGCTACAGAAACAAGACTGGTATAGGTATCTACTGGCATAACCTAACCTAACCTAGCTAAAAAATTGTAATTGAATATTGAAATTAATGTTGAAAACCATAGTGTGATAATCAAGAAAACTATTAGCATTGAACATTATAATTATACTGAAGTATATATAAAAGGAAGGTAACAAATAGTTTTTAATACCTAAGTGGATAACTTGGTGAGATGTATCCAAAATTGTCTCTAAAAGTGGACTAAGCGTATACTGACTCTTGGTGATTACAAGCCATAGAAAGAATAACACAGTAAAACAAAACTACACAAACACTATATTATACTAATTATTGATGAACATAAACTTATATAATAAGACAGAGTGAAAAATCTGTATATTTGATTGAAAATGTCTGATAGACGAATGTGTGGGTTAAACCAAGATGGTGACCATCCTCAATTGCTACGTGCATTTGACCAATGAGTGTGAGAGAGAATTTATGCACACTGAATGAGTGCAAGAGAGATAGTAAGCTAGACGCAGCGCTATTGGTGGCAAAGTTGTGAACTCACAATAATTTATTCAGTGTTTTGTTATTTTAAATTAAATTAAGCCTTTAAATTTTTGTATATAGTGTATTAATCTGTTTTATTTAATTAATGTTGACTTGTTTCTTTTGTATAATCACAAGAACCACTATACCAGACACACACCTACAACATAACATATATCAGCATAATTAATTTATGTGTATCACTTACTTTGACAAATGACTTTAAATGTATGTTAAATATTTTATATTGCCCTGAGATAAAGATTTCATGTACAAGAGCAACCGGAGAGTGTAAACTACAAGTGAATGTAAACAGAATTTTATAATTGTTCAAGATTTAATTAATTAGAAAAGAAATTAAAATCATTATAATAAAAAAACATAAGTATCAAATTAATTCCTTTTAGTAATTTTGTATTACAATATTACAAAATTGGCAAAAATTAATTAATTTTAATAATATTAATATATTGCCCGATATTGATAAAAGTAAATGTTAACAATATGCACAATAATATTTTAGTTCTGGAACACAACTGCAGAGAGAAGCACCACCTTGAATGCAATGTTACTTTCTTTGTAAACACATACATTCCAAGCGAAGCCCTTTTGAGTTGTTTACGCTGTGTTGTGAAGTGCACCAAATATTTGTTGCATTAGTTTCATGGTTTATTATAATGGATTCATCTAAATACCTTACTTTAAATGAAATTATGAACTTTTGAATAATATTAATATCAGATATTGATGTGCAGAAATATTTCCGTGAAAAAAAGTTTATGACTTTTGATCTGGATGCCTACAGTTGATTACATTTAGCATTATATTGGATACACAATGGTATCATATGGAAGAGGACAATTTAAGCTACCAAGCAGTACATGTTCATTGGGGACAAGTAAATGTTTTTCTTTAATTAGGTTTAAAAATGCTCAGGCCACAGAACAAGGCAGCCCCCAAGGTGGGTCTAGGCCTCAATGTGTTACAAAAAACTGTGCAACCAATTATATTTTTCATAAAAATTTTTCTTAAAAGCTTTGTTGAAGTTTCTGTTCCCTGATTTAATGTTAATCGTCTGCATAAGTTCAGGAATAGCCTGCAATTTTTTTATGTCTAGTTAACCCTGAAGAAGCCATGGGCTAAACAGTTTTATCGAAGACTTACATATCAAATTACTAATGATTTCAGCCGATTACATAGTAAAAAACTACCACATAAGCATGTAGACAAGACAAATACTTAAAAACATTTATATTTAAAAACTTTTAAATTTTCACAAAATGTATAACATCCAAAACAGAGTAGTCTCTACACTGCACCATAAATCAAAGATCATCCACCATGAGGTGCTACCCAAAAGTTTGGTAACATGAACTGGATGGATGTTAGGTTCAAAAATGCTCAGGCCACAGAACAAGGCAGCCCCCAAGGTGGGGCTAGTTCTCAATGTGTTACGAAAAGCTGTGCAACCAATTATATTTTCATAAACATAATTTTTCATACTCACGCCATAGATGTGGCGAGCAGTATGCTTCCTGAATCAGTGTGCCAATACTGTGTAGCTAAGATGGCACTTTGTTTTGTTCAGTGGAATTTTCTGAGGTTACGTTTCAGTGATTTGCCAATTTTCTTTTCAACCAATATGATGGCAGAAAATGAGCAAAGAATCTGCATAAAGTTTTGTCTCAAATTTTAATAAATGCTGCAAAAACCATTATATGCTAAAGGAAGCCTTCAGAGATAATGTCATGAGCCACAGTGAAACCTTTTTATAGTACAAAAGGCTAAAAAAAGGCACATCAAGTTTGTAGCCATTTCAAGTACATTCTGACTGCTGCTTTCTTCTGACATTCATGGGATTGTTCACAAGGAATTTCACTCCCTGGCCCAACAACTAGTGGCAAGTTATCCTGTGAGGTTTAGACGCAGCTGAGAGAGGCCATTCATTGAAAACATCCTGAGAACTGGAAGAGCAACAATTGGTTTCTCCACCATTACAACACACCCACTCATACATTACTTGTTGTTTTACAAATTCTTGACTCCCGAAAACATTATGGTGATTCCACACTACCCTATTTGTCTAACCTCGCCCCTTGTCATTTTTTTCCAATTTTCCAAGATAAACTTATGGCTGATAGGGCATCATTTTAACATGATTGAGGAGGAGATCCCAGCAGAAACAGGGGAGGTACTTAACGCACTCACACTAAAGAACTTTCAAAGATGCATGGAAGGGGTTATATATGCTCAAGGAGACTACTTTGAATGAGATAGTGAAACTAGAAGTTACAGTAAGCAACTATTTTTTTACAGTAAAATTCGCCAAACTTTTGAGTGCATCCAGTATAGCGCACCTACTGGAAGACTCCAATAATACTGCATACGTCAATACAATCTTTAATGTTTTCATGTTATCTCTCTGATGTTATGACAGTTGAAAACACACACTGGGTTGAAGAATACGAAATATTAATAAGTTATATAACAAAGGGAAGTTTGTTTGGGGCTGAAAATCTCATCAGGAGCATTTTGACTTAACTGACAAAAAAAGCAAATGACAGTTTACTACACAGCATTATGCACCAAAACCTTAAAAAAAAAAGTATAGGCTTGTAATTTTTTCTCAATTTATGTTAATCCAAAACTTTTAAAAATTGTATATTTTAAAAATATGAGAATATAGTGTACAGCTTTTTAATAGATAAGACTATTTTTTCTAAGGCTGTTCAACCTTGAGATCTTATCATGAGCCACCACCCCTGAAGAGTGAATCCTTAATGGAGTCCAAATTCAATTTTCTGTAATAAACAAATTACTACAAACTTGAAATGCTACTGACTAAATTTTCTGTGTCACATAATCTTTTGTAATAACGCGCGTGTGCGCACACACATGCACACGCACACACACACACACACACACACACACACACACACACACACATATGAAAAATTGTTTATAGCCTGCTTTCAAGTTCACCGAAACTGTAACATTTTTTACATTAATTTTGGTTCAGGGAGGGTTTAAAACTAAACTGATTTTTCATTACTATAAAATAGGTTAATTACCTTCTGTCAACGTTTCTTAGAATCCTTTTCGGGATAACTCGAGTTTCGACACCAATGGTGTCATCATCAGATCGGATATGAATAAGGTTAAAACATTATTGATGTATATACATCTCGTCAAATATTAAAAATTAAAAACGACACATACATTATACAAATAATAAATAACAAATAATATTTTTATCCCGAAAAGGATTCCAAGAAACGATGACAGAAGGTAATTAACCTATTTTATAGTCTTAACCGTTTCTGGAGGCAAGAAAAGTGTTTAAATTGATTTTTCATCACTACAGAAATAAGATTTCAGTTTCTTCCTGTATATATTCTACTTTTTTCTATCGTTTGTTACATCTATTTCTATATCATGTATTTTTACCACACCTATGTTAGATACATATATAAATATATCTTTTTAAATACATAAATAAATATAGCTATTATACGTAAATATCAATAATTTCTTAGGAAACTATTTAGTTTATAATCATATACATTACAAAAACACTAAGAGAAATTAATATAATGTAACAATCTAGGTACCATAAACATCTCTATTGATACTTGAAAATTACACAATAAAGTTGAGATCGATTGTTTTAAAAAAGTAGAATATAACTGAATATTACTAGTAGAAAAAGATCCTATTTAATCAGTCAACTGTCTTTAGCTGCCTGCACACCAAGATGATATGATCCACATCTCAAGTAGATAAGTATATATGATCATTATCTTACAAGACAGGAATGTGTTGTGTTGACTCATGCTCACCAATATGATGATGACATCTATCATAAGGCCTGTGCATTAAGAACACATTCTGTTAGAATCTTCACTCAGTAGTATATGATAGTTCCAAAGCAATTATTGTTTAGAGATAGTTCCAGAAAGGGTGAAGACAGAGAACTGCTAATTTCCTTCACTGATATTGTACAAAAATGTCCCTGTTTATGAAATTACAAACTCAAGGATTATAGTAAAACTGAATTGAAAGATGTAACAATTTCAACATCACACACAGCTGATGATCAACTGTCAAATGATGAGTCTTCTTAAGAACTGCCCCAACAAAATTAAAATAAGTTGAACTCTCGACACATGAAAACATAAAAGAATGATACTGAATGATTAATCACAAAGCAAACAGGGGGATGCATATTTACTGCTTTTTTGCTCTTGTTACATAATTTAAAAAAAATTAATGATAGGCATAAAAGGAATTTGAAATCAACATTCACATAGGCTCGATTGCTAAATCATAAGATGAAGAACAAGCAGCCAGAGCGTATACCCCATATTCTAGTTTTCCGTTGCCAGCACTTACGGATTCTTTCAAATTCATTTACATAGATAAAAAGACTTCAACACAGCTTAAAGTCTGCAACATAGTGATAATACTGCCTCAGCTTAAAGGATAACAATAAAACCCTTTTATGTAATAGTGTATTCTTAAAACTGTGGCACTATCCTGACACTGTCTCCATGCAACAATCAGACTGTTAATAAAATCTTGTTATTGTGTTTGGCCTAAGTGGACTCAGTGTTTCCATAATTAATAATTAATTTCTTGTATTTTGTTGTTCATGATATGTTGGTTGATTAACTAATTATAAGTATAAATCTACTGACTCGGAACACTAAGTTTTTTATTAGTAAAAATGTAAAATTTTTACCTTATAGCCTGAACCAGTTTTCTCTTATTACAAGCTTTGTTAGAGGCTGCCACTAGACGGACAGAGGCTGCCAAGAAGAAGACAGACAGCGCTCCTAGTCACAGCCTCTGACAAAGCTTGTAATAAGCAAAAACTGGTTCAGGCTATAAGGTAAAAATTTTACATTTTTACCAATAAAAAACTTAGTGTTCCAAGTCAGTAGTATTATACTTATAATAAATATTCACCAACAGCAGGTTATCGCCTTCAGTTAAGCAAGCCCAAAGTGTCTTCATCATTCTGCTGTCAGTGTAGCAGTTTTTCAAGGGCGCATAATTTTATATTAAACAGATGGATCCAATACTTCTTTCTCTTCCTTCTCCTGTTAATTAACCCTTTGATGAGCATGGTTTTGCACTAGTAGCTTGACTCCTGGTTGCAAGGTGTTTGCAAGTGTATCAACCTAAATAACTATTGTACAATTTTACCTCTAACAGAAAATCATCATCTTCTTCTTCTTCTTAATGGATTTAGGCTTTAGTGGTATGTTCCCATTCCACAGTCCACCGTTTTTTATGGCTACCAACTTTTCTTCAGCCTCTAGAGTTGTAACCTTTTGCCATCTTCGATATTCTACTTTCTTCCATTCTATTGATGTGTTTAATCCATTCTCTTCTGTATTCTTTAATCCTTTCATTAACTGAAAAAATATCTAAATCACTTCTTATCTCTTCAT
The DNA here is from genome assembly GCA_034769895.1 of Magicicada septendecula. Taxonomy (NCBI): domain Eukaryota; kingdom Metazoa; phylum Arthropoda; class Insecta; order Hemiptera; family Cicadidae; genus Magicicada; species Magicicada septendecula. The sequence goes on along the minus strand of CM068376.1, from coordinate 353,329,778 downwards.
TTCTTATATGATCTCGTCTATTACACATTTTAACTGATCTCAGAAATTTCATTTCTGCTGTTTGTGTCTTCTGTTCATATTTTTTTCTTTATGACCTAAGTATCAAAACCATACAGTAGTGTAGGTATTGCCATTGTTTTATAACATTTTATTTGGGTTCCTTTTCTACACTAATAGAAAATAAATAACATTAATACACTATGTAGAACTATTAAGATTTTGTCAATTTATAACATTGCTAACATCAGAAGGTATAACATTAACGGATTCGTCAGTTTCATATTCCACTCTACTAAAATTGTCTTCACTCTGTATAAAATCAACCCTCCCTAGCAGTTATTTTCAGTATTTCTTCTTCAAACAAATGTCAATTCATTTTTAACACTTAATGTATCACTATGGTACACCAAAATAACATTTACAGCAACAGTGAAACAAAAGACACAGTAATGTTATGAACTTACTATGACTGTAAACACATGGTCATTAAAGACTAATGCAAATGATAAAAACAGCGGTTAAGTATGTTTTAAGCAATTCAGATTATTTGCAACAGAATGCAGCACATGATAGAGAGCATAGAGAAGAAAAGAACATTTTAAACCATGTATGCTAACTAAAACACTGTGTGCCCATTCTGAAACGTGGTCAGGTACTCAAATGTTCATGCTCCTCACTCCTCAAAGGGTTAACTAACAATAAATCGCCCTGAAACGTGCATGCTCCCTGACAATAGCTGGCTACTGCACATTCTCAAATGTTCATGCTCCTCAAAGGGTTAAATAACAACAAATCATTGTCACTAAAGAAGCTCATGATTACACCAAAAACTATATTGCTCTGGTGTGCAGAAAAAATTTCTTAAGATAAAAGTGATGCTCACAATGGTCTCAAAATAAAAATCATATCATCCTAGCATCCAGCTCGCCTTAGAAACATTTTACATGATGTTATTGAATATTAACTATTTAAGTTCATAAACAATCAGTTGAAGTTCTCACCTGTACACGAATATTTTCATAACCTCTGATGGGACCAGTCAGTTCAAAGAAGAGATCTTTAATCATTATATGATAAGGCACAAACACATTCTTATCTGTAAAATCTATAGTCTCACCAAGTAACATTCTTGTTAAAAAATCTAAAATCTTTGTCACATATATAATACGGTTAGTATCTTCGTCAATGCCTTCTGTTTTTTGTGTGACTTCAACAACAAAAGAATGCAATGCTATCTCCACACAGTTCTTATAATTCGCCGGCGATTCCCTCATCACCTTGTGGCATTTTATTATTATTCCTTTCATATCCATTTGTGTTAAGGTTATAAGAAGTGTATCTGTTGCCATGATGTGAAAAAATGCATAACCTGTAAAAATTTTAGAACATGAGCACTTTAATATATTCAACACTTAAAAGGCAACGTAATTTATGACACTGCAGGCAAGCAAAACAAGTAACATTGGATATATAATGTTCAACTACATAAATACATTTGACAATAAAGATTATGTACTCATCAAGAATCTACAGTCTCAGGCCCACTATGTGGAAGTGCTGACAACAATAGAAGCAAAAATTAGATGAAAAAACGCAACTTTTTACCAGCATCTCTTAGATCTTGCATCATGGTCACACACCAAAAAACACTGTGTATGGTCTCACCTCTCTTATAGGAGACAGTTTTTAGTGGGAAGGAAATCACTATTTTCTTAAGACACAAAATCTATACATTGTATTCGTCCAGGTGTTGACTTTTTCCGTTTGCCTAAAGGAAAACACTAAAAAAACACACACAAATGTTGACAACATTGATATCATTAGGAGTAATATGACAGCAGCTCTGAATTTGATTCCATAAAATTAGTTCAAAAAATGCTTTCAAACGTTCAACAGATGCTGGTATTTGTATATCCCTCCTATGGACATCATGGTGATATTCAACAGCAATGTAGATAGAATTTTATTGCAGCAAGTTTATTTTCATATACTTTATTGGTAAATTTTGCATACAACAGAAGCTTAAATACAATACAGGTCCATTTACATCTTTCCTCAGTAGTCATTTTCCCAGATATACAAATAATAGTTTAGGTTAAACGAAAATTCTTCATTGAGCAAGTATGATTTTAAAATTGCTGATTGCCATAGGCCCAGACTGCAATTAATAGAGTGGACTATAATTCACTTGACACTTGAAATTTATTGCCCCTATTGGGACCTATAATGGGCAATAAAGACATAATGGACAATGAAGACTAATAGGTATAATGAGAGTACAAATGTGTGTTTATGTTAAATAATGTCAATAACCCATACATATAATAATAGATATAATTATAATATTCCATATTATTATTATTATTATTAATTATATATGTATTAATTATTTCTATTTTGTCTGTATGATGTCAACAAATGCTACAAAACCGTTGACACAAGTGCTTTAAAAATGTGTGCAATCAATGCACTTATCACCAATACTCTTAGCACTTATAAAAAACTTATCACCAAATCTTTTATGACTAGATATTATCAAAAAATGCAATCCTATCAAACAACTTTTAGTCCACACTCCGTATAATGTACTTTGTTATTTTTATTATTGTACTTGTTCAACACAGAAAATTAATCAGTCTGATGTTTTTATGCATATCAAAGTTTTTAATCACCCGGTATGACTTGGGGTTGCTGGCATCTTGCTTCTTCACCAGTAGTACAATAAAATGTACTGTTATAACAGTCTCTTTATATGCATATATAAAAAGCATAGCATGTTGCAAGATCCAAGATTCTTATGCATGTTATAATCTATTATGTTGAAAATAGAAATGCTTTACATTATCTTTCTACCGTACCTGCTGCCAACAATATCAACACAAACATAAATTTAAAAAATCATAGAGGTTTTCAAAGAATAGAGTGTTACTCTAATATTCTGTGTTTAGTTTATAGAGTAATCACCTGACCACTATTATCACAAGCACTTCTATGAGCCATTAAAAATTCTAAAATATTACTTAAACTTTCATTCTTGGATTTCGTTGTCCATGACGTGTCCGTTACTTAACTAAATATCACTATTACATTAACGACTCGGAACACTAGTGTTCTGAGTTGTTAATGTAATAGTGATATTTAAACTTTCATGTTTTCAAAATCATTAATTGTTTAAGAGGAAGAACAGTCTACAGTCCTCTGAGGATCTACCACAATTTTATTACATATTTTAGTACTACTTTGATAAAAAATATTTTAATACAATTATTAAACATACATTTTGGAGGACACAAATGCACAAACCATGGCAAAACTATGCTCTGTAAGACTCATTACTACATTCTCTTGATGTAATACAATTCTAGTAACATTTTTCCATTGAAATTCTTTAACCTTCATGATCACTGTGATCTAGAAATTTATAAAACCATAGTCAAATTCTTATCAACTAACAAAATCAATATTAAAACAGACAAAAGCTTAAAAATTATAACGAGACTCAAAAAAAGTTTAAAATAAACTGACTTAAACTGAAACTGAAGCTGGATTGTTAAATTTTATTGTAAGAATTCCCAAGAACTGTGTAAAAGGTTTACTATCATCCCAGACCCAAAACATGGAAGAATGATGAACCCAGGAAAAGTAAACTTGGTAGAAGTGTGTTTCAAAAGTGATGAAGTCAGTCATCACCTACCTAGTAACAAGTATTTTGTTTCCACAAAATTAGATGGAAAATGTACAGGTTCAGGAATATTTCATTTTAAGCACATTATGGAAAGGATCTGTACTCTTTAGAGAATGCTATCCAGAACAAAACATTGGGTTTTATAATTTTAGTGACCTTCATAGCAATTATTTCATTCCTTCTGGATCCCATAGGACATATTCAGTCTGGGTCTGTACAATATACCAGAATGCTAAATTAATAATGGCTCAGCATAAAATACCAGAATTAACAAATGGTGAAACACCAATTAAGACTTATAAGGACTAAAAATAATTTAGGAACCCCTGTAGTCAAGTGTTTCTTTAATGAATGTCAAATTTGTATAGTTAATGATAACTGGTATAGCGTTATAACATACACTGGTATTACGTCCCAATATTTACATAAGAGAATTTATCAACATAGGTATGATTGCCATAAAAAAAACCCATAATCATAACCCCAACGCTTTAGTATCTCACCATTTAAACACCGGTCATGAATTTGACTTCAACAACACCCAAATTAAATATTACGAAAATAATTATTTCAAAAGGTGCGTACTCGAAATGATTCAAATTAAAAGTGACCCTCACTCCATTAATTTTCGGACTGATACTCAAAACCTCTCGTCCAGTTATGCTCAACTTATACACACCGTCAAAACATGAAATTTGAAGAAATAATCAGTAGTCTCCCTACAGGATGTGTTGGTCATTAGTGGCCAGCTTGTCGTTAGATATTAATTAGTGTCACACTCCCCCCTAGTGCAAATCTTTCTCAACTGTCTTCCGAACACATGTTACTTAATTTCCTACAAATGTACAAGGGTCATCTGTTCTGCTTTATAATAAGGTGTTGGTTAGGGAAAATTTACAGTTGTGTGTTTGGCTTCAGCAACAATTATAAGTGTCTCACTGATCATATTATATCAGTTTTAAACTCAGTACAGTGGGCATCTCCGTTGTGCATAATTTATACTTAGATGATAAAATAAGTGAATAAAATAGTGTTATATTTATGTATGGATTCTCGAATGTGTAGTTGACTTGGGAGGTTGTTTTGTTGTGTGTGTGTGTGTGTGTGTGTGTGTGTGTGTGTGTTCGTGTGTAATTCTAGGGTGTGTGTATGTAGACGTCTACGTGTTAGATTTGTGGTATATATCTGTTTAGAATAGAGTGAGTGAGAGAGAGAGAGAGAGAGAGAGAGAGAGAGAGAGAGAGAGAGAGAGAGAGAGAGAGAGAGAGAGAGAGAGAGAGAGATTGAGGGAGCATGTGAGAGAGATTATGACCGACATATATTTGAACTACATTGACTATGGTACTCTGTATAGACCAAGTTCCAGGTAAATAACATTGACCAAAATGTAAATATTAAGTAATAACAATTTTCATATAATAGATCTGTTATCTATAATGTTGTGTTATAAAGTCTGTAACCCTTTAATACAAGTTGGTAAATCATTTCTGTTATCGTGTGCATAAATTCTCTATTTATATGAGGATGATATTGTAATAAAAATGGTGAGTGTTTTAGTGTGCCAATCGTGGACAATGACAAATGAGAGGGAGAGAGAGAGAGAGAGAGAGAGACCGAGAGAGAGAGTGTGAGAGAGAGGGAGAGAGAGTGAATGAGAGGGAGAGAGAGAGAGAGGGAGAGAGAGTGAATGAAGAGAGATAATGAGAGGGAGAGAGAGAGAGAGAGAGAGTGTGAGAGCGAAGGGTGGAAGAGTGAGAGAGGGAAGAAGGGAGACAGTGAGTGAGATGTAGAAGAGAAAGAGAGAGAGATAGTGAGTGAGTGGGGTGATAGTGAGTGATAGATCGATTTCAGGTTAGAGTGAGAGGCTGTGAGGACTGGTGGGGGGAGCATGGGTGAAAGAGAAGGGTGATTGTGGACACATACATAAATTACATTATTCTATAGTACTCTTGACTATATTTTACAATATGATTACAATTACCGTATTACCCAAGTTTACCTGTTAGTAAAATTTACCAGAAACTTTTGTTTGTAACCTTTGTCAACTATCTGATTTAAGTCGTAATGTTTTACAATATTGTGTAAATTGTATGTTTCTAAATTATGATTGTTTGCTAACACCAGTAGGGAGTGAAACATGGTAAAAATAACTTTTAATAATTACGTAGTAACATCCCCTAATCTGTTTTAGTTATAGGTAATATATTACTTTGCTATATGTTGACTGTTGTAGGTATAAACAATTTATGTACCAATCTACTGTAATATCCAATTGTTGGTTACTGTTTGTTTAATTAATTAAAATAACATTATATTTAGTAATTTAAATTGCAATACTGTATAAATTAAGTTCTCTCATACTATAATTTGCTCGCTTTCTTAAAGATAATTTGAAGATGTAAACAAACTATCATAAGTCTTCACATAAAAAATGATACATACATACGCACGCACACTCTCACATCACCAACACGTTCACCCAAATATTTAATTGTTTCGTTATGTTTGATATTTCTATTGTATTTCATACACAGGTCCTGAAGATGACAATAAATATTGTCGAAACGTCGACGCAAAATAACTAAAGTTGTATTATTGACCGATCCTCACTAACCATCCACTAAAACATCACTGATTGACGGTCACTAAAAATTTAAGGAGTTAATGATAACGTGAAATCTTGTTTAGAGGACTCTTAGCTGAACAGTATTAAAAAAATGACATTTACGCAGTGGATGCAAATTGATAACAGTACTGTTCTACAAAACTATTGCAACACTTATTCAAGTATATTTGGATATTTGTTTGAGACCCTCTATAAACGTTTACAATGCTCATTTATTGCTACTCAACTATCCACTTGCTTTGAGGTCCTTAGGGATAGAATGTGATGAAGTGAATATAAACTTTTTGGAATCATATAGATCCTTTCCATCTTTCAAATTTCCTCAAATTCCAGATTTATTAGTGAGTACAAAACTAAGGTACTGACAAGAATTGATCTTCCAAAAGCAATATTAAATGTTTATCACAAACAGAAATAATACTGTTGCACACCACTATATAAATTTTTTGTGATTAGCTTCACAGCTTTCATCAGATTGGAAAAATGTGATGAGCTGTGAGGCTTGAAAGCGCTAATTGGAAAAAATTTCTATAATCTAAAAAAAAAAAAAATAATTTTAAACTCAAGGAATAAGTGAGATGTATAATAAATTACTACTAGAAACTTTAGAAACTTAACTTTTTGTTGACTTGTTATATGAATGATTTATATGTATTACCTGTAGCACTTTGTAATATAACGTTTCATAATATATCTAAAATGAAATGTTACTGCATCATATGTTAATGGATAAGCACTGAGACCAATTAGGTTCCAGTCTACAAATAATCACCCTGTTAACAAGAATTTAATTCTTATAATTTTTAAAAAACACTATCTCAAAAATGTTTTTAAAACACCTTTTGATTTTCTCAAAGAAAAAAAAACATAATTAAGAAACACATCAAATTAAAGCTTATCACATTTAAAAAAAAAATAAGGTATTAAACATTTTTATAGGACTCTCAGAGCTGGAATTATCAAAGATTTTAGAAGACATGTGCAAAGTAAAAAATGAGTTTTCATAGTTTTAAAATTAATTACTCCAAAACCTAAAGACTAAATTTTTCTAAAAATTACATTTTCAATTATTGTGCCTTTACAGAGAGTGATTTCTGAAAGTCTTCATTAAAATTTTAGGTCAGGTTGAAATCTTAATGTTTTTTGTTGGTCGGCATGGAATGACCCAATAACAATAACAATAAAAAAACAGTTACCTAACCTTATTCATTACTGCTCACAGAGCCAAACTTCCTTTCATTCAAACTGTAAATACTTCTCTCACTTCACCGACATACTGTTTATGGAATCAAACGTATATCAGAAACACAGTTTATTTTTCCACCATATAAATGTTTGTTACAACTTTGTAATATTACAGCACATACTATTCTGTGAAACTGGATAACTTTGTAGAACTTATTACTGAATCAATTGTTTGCTTAATATTTATTCATTATCACCGACACTGAAATTGGTTTTCATACACAACTACTCTACAGTAGGCCTACTTTTTTAAAAATATTTTAATACCTTAATATTATGGTCATTAACAAATTATAAGCAATATATTATACAGAATAACAAAAAAATTGTACACAAAATTTCAACACACACACAAATTAGCGATTTAAAAAAATTTGAATACAAAATCAAGTGAGGTTAAGTAAGGTTGGTTTGGTCAGATATTATGATGTTTGAGCCGATTTACAGAAAGTCAACAATTTGCCATTTACAAACTGCGATTTACAGAAAAACAAATATTTATAAAAAATAAAATAAAATGCAAAAGATTATTGTCGAAGCTTAACAAAGGAAACTAGGATATCACATGTATCAATGCACCATTCTAGAGATAAGGAAACAAAAAAAAAACACAATTTATTTTTAATAGGAATAGAAGATGATAAAATTGATACAAAAAAGTCCTAAATGTAGGAAGGAATACAAGAAATGAGTAAACTATGGTTTGTGTGACAAAGCTTTGAAGATGGACTAGGATGAACAAATTATTGATAGTAACGGGTTGACCATTTACAATCTCCGTCCCTGCCAAAATTGTTCTGGAGCTCTCTTGATCACGTGAATACCACTCTGCACCCTTTCTTGTTTTATGATGAGAATCTGGTTATAAAATATATAAAAAAGTTCAATCCGAGATTTCAATAAAATGCCCTTTATGGAAAAAATATTACAAAATTTTCAGTTAACACTCACAAATCCCCCAAGTAGTGAAAATGGAATTAGCAGCGTATGAAACCAACGAATAAAACAGTCTATAACTAAGAATTGGTTTTAAAAAATAAAGCTTAAAACGGTGTTTTCTACTTTGCAATGTCACTGTTATAAATAAAACTATGTTATACACAAACACACATACCAGTATCAGAGACCGCCTACTAGCAGTAACCAGCATTTCATCCAGTTACATCACACCCCATCTCCTAAATTTCAGGGCTCAGAACACAAGCGTACGAAAAAGTAAAGCATGGATTTACTCAGTGGCGGCTGGTAATGTTTTTGACTGGGGGGGGGGGGGCCAAATTTTTTTGGATCCATATGTAACAAAAGTCACCATTAGAAACTAAATTATTGCTATTATCATGAAATAATTGTAAAATTGAACCTTTTGCTTTACTACTAAAAGTATTGTTAATATCAAAAACGTACCTTGCAAGCTACCAATATTTAAACAGTGTTTGAAACTGTTATTTATAACTATTTATATATAAATGTTATATAAAATTATTTATAACCCTAAGAAGTTCACGTTCCTAAACTTAAATACTTAATAAATTATATTATTAAACGCATGCATTACTAAATAAAATATATTTGTTCCCTACCTTGGATTAGTTTATTTGCTTGAACATGAAATCCATTCTCCTCTCCTTTTGCTTGGCAAAATGGTCAATAACTAATTCATTGAAAAAGTTTCTAACATTTTTTTTCTATTGAACACATTCCCAGGGCACTTAGTCTGTCCTCTTTCATTGTATTACGTGTAAAGGTTTTAATGCATTTGAGAGTTGAGAAACATTATTCACTTTCTGCTGTAGTCATAGGGATTGTACAAATAATTTTTAATAGTTTTACCAGTTTGGGAAAAACAGTAACTAGATTGTTTTCATATACAAAATTGAGTAGAACCAATGCGCCAGTTGCCTTTGTGAAGTCAGGCCTGCTGTATAGAACTACCAGTTCATGTCTTAATACAGTTTCATTTAAATTAAATTGTTTAGCAGCAATTTGTAACTGTGTTTCTGGAAAGATAAGCTGATGTTTAGAAAACAGGGTTGGTTGCAACAAAACTGCTATTGCTAAATGGTCTGAAAATGAAAATCTGTCGTCTATGTTGGTAACTATTATGTCACAAACTTCTTTAGCTGCCGTCTTCTTGCTTTCATCAAAACGTGACCTTTTTGGATTTTGAGGTGATTCTAAATAATCATTTGTTGCAGACAGACTGGCATCAAAATCAATATAATCTATGACATTTTAAATGTGTGACTTGAATGAGGCAACATACTGGTGTGTTTTAATACTGTCAATTTCTACTTGCTTAATTGATTAAACAAAATGTCACTGGCATAGTTTTGTTGAAAAATGTTAACCAACATTTAAAATCATCATTATTTAATGTGTTTTTCAGTCCTAATGCTTTCTGAACAGTGGACTTGTCACTCTCGTCATCATCTATGATTTTTTCAAGAGCAGTGGAAATGTCATTTTTATGAATAAATGCTGTTGTGACACAACGGGATTTAAAATTCCACCTGGTATTAGAACATTTTGGGAGACGTTTCTTTACTACTTCATCAAGTATGGCAGTTTGCTTGGAAGATCTTGAAAAAAATGTTGTAAAGCCATCTAAATTACAGAAAAATATTTTTACTTGCTTGTTTTGTAATGCAGCATGCTCAATAATAAAGTTTAGTTGATGGGCATAGCAGTGTATATACTGGGCATTCTTGTACACGGCTTTAACTTTTGCTTGAACACCGTTATGTTTTCCACTCATTACTGCTGCCCCATCGTAACTTTGTGCAATAATTTTACTAGGCATCTTATCAAGTTCTAATTTTGCTAATATTCTTCAAAAATAGTATTACTATTACCTTCAGCGGAGTGATCTTGTGGACTGACAAAACTGATAAATCTCTCGTATAATTTTCCATTCAATTCATACCTCACAACTAACACCATTTGTGACAGAGTGGCACAATCCGTGGTTTCATCTGCTTCAATTGAAATGTAGTCAGTTTCATTTATTTCTTTTTTTATTAGCCCAATGCACACTGCATAAATAGAACCCAAAATTTCATTTTGAATTGTTTTAGAAAGACCAACGAAAACCCTATTGTTTGGTTTTTCAATATGCTCTCTTAAGGTGCTATCTAGGCCTGCCATTAAATTTACTAAGCCCCTAAAAATACCTGGATTCTCAGATCTGTTTGTTTCATCATGTCCCCTTAAAGCTAGTTCAAATATTCCACAAAACGTTACACAGTCAATTAACTTACTTAGGGTGTATCTGTTCTTAGAGACTTCTTCATTATGCTGTTTAATTTTTAATCTATATGCACTGTCTAACTGGCAACTAATATTGACTTTTCCTAACAATGACTTTTCAATACAATTGTTCATATGAGTTTCACTAATTTTATGTTTTTTAATTTTTTCTCCCAAATCTTTCAAGTCCTTAATTCCATTTTCAGTCCAGGCTGAATCACTGTTTAGGTTCATTACCAAACATACATAACAACAAAAGGAATTCATCACCTCACATCCACATATCCAATCAGCATGTAAGTAACAGTTTCTATTAAATCTTCTAGTGTAGTTTTTTTTACTTGATGCTGGCCTATCCGTTTTATAATTTTGTTGTGTGATATCTAAATTGGGTTTTGGTGGCCCTAATTTTTTTAGTTCTATTTCCTTTTCGTAAGTAAGTGAATTTGAAATAATCAAACATTTAATATTACTTACTGAATTCATAGCCTTTTTTTTTTGTTTCTAACAAATACGCACAGAACACACAAGCTCAGGCCTACACAGAATAAGTTACACGTTTATGTACACAAGGTTCGACAAAAACACTATCTTACACAGAATACACTGCCTAATAAAGAATAAATTATTAGAACATTACATTTATACAAATAATACAACAAGAACACAATCAAAACTATATAAAACACAAGAGAAAATATATGCCCTTAAACAGTAACAGAGAAGTTTCGAACAACGCTCCTGTTCTCTATGAAAAGACCCGCGAAATCAGACAGCGGGCAGAGCCCCCCCCCTATAATGGCTGCTGCTGATTTAAAAGCATAGACATGTGTACACGTCCTCTTTCCCCGCTCCCCTCAAGACCAGCCTATGCAGGGAGGACGACAGCGAAAGTGTCCGGTTGCGGGACCATGCCGAAAACATGGGGTGATCGCTATTAGTTGCCCCAAAAATATCTTTCACATAAGGATACTACACATTATAGTTATATTATTGACAAGTTTAATTTGCAAGTTTAGTGGGAGGGCTGCGCCCTTTTGCCCTGCCTGTACGAGCTGCCACTGGATTTACTTTAGGATTCTCCCAGCTTCCAGTTTAAAGGTCACTCACTAACTGAACCATTTGGTGGCTTTGGCCTACAGGGACTTACAAGTTGTAACATTATGCACGGTGTTTGGTCACAATCCATGGCAGCACACTGTTGGCCCATCGAAAACGCACAATAAAGTACGTTGAACACAATTGTCTATACACTACCAAGATAAATAATTCAACTAAGTATTACCACAAAGTATAGGCACAAGACTGCTGTTAATTTCCTGTTATTCTTTAGGTACAGTGCTTCTAGCGATTAAACAGTGATAACAATAGCATAACAGAAACAGATTTCTTCTCTTCGTTCAACCTTCAGCACATGATAGTGCCCCTGTGCATAGTGCTGTGAACCATTGTAACAATTTTTAAAATTGGAATTATCTTTGCTTTTTTACATTTGCCAAATACAGTGAAAGCAGCAAATTAGTAATAGCAAATGAGTTGATTTATTCAACAAAGATGGAAAATTAACACTGTAATTAAATATTTACAAAAACAAATTTTTACCAAAGCAAAAAATGCAGAAGATTATTGTCAAAACTTTGGGAAGGCAACTAGTACCTCTCCTCCCCACCAACAAAGGAGTACCAAAAAACTTAAACTACAAAATATCACATGTTATCAATGCAGCATGCTAGAAATAAGGAAAAGAAAATAATATAATTTTTTGTGGGGGCATCATTGTAAAGACCCTCAATATATGAATGAAATGAAACATATATTGGAATGTGACTTTAACCTGTTTGTGTCTTTGAACTGAAATGCAGTAGTATTTCAGAGAGGGAGGAAACCTGTGGAAGTAATTTTTTACAAATTATAAAAGTGCGTGATAACAAACAAAACATAAAAAGCTTATCCGCAAAGCTTGTCCACATTACAATAATATAAAAGAAAGAAAATGTTGAAAAGAAAAGAAATGTTTTAGAAGAAAGGATGTGTTTTGTCTAGTTCCATAATGGTGTTTCTGAACACTTTAAAGACAACTAGGCTTCCCAGAAAAAATAATATAATTTTTATCTCAGTAGCATTTTGGAAAATGTATTTTTAAAAAGTTGTAGGAGCAAGTTTTCCTTTGCCCTCCACAATGAATAGATTAAAAAGAAAACTAATTTTAATTTCAGAAAAGAGGCTATGTATAACAATGTTGATAGGCCTATAAATAATGTCACTTTAAATGACCAATTCTATACAATCTTTCCGGCATTTTCAACAAACCAAAACAAAAATAAAACAGGAAAAGTGCAAACAAAACAAAAACTCTGTTAGAGAAAAAACTCAGAAGACGTTGCTAGACTGAGTAAGAAAGCATAAAGTCCATACATTCCTAACACTTCTAAGTGGATGAGTGAATGAAAAAGAACAAAAAGCTTCCATTTCATGATCTTTTTAATATTGAATTTTCTATAACTGTGTTCCTCTCTTTATGACCTATGTTATCTCAGTTTTTTACTTTTATTCCATATTTTTCTTTTCAAATGTGGAATTGAATTCTATTAATATATTAATGTTGACCCAATTAATATCCATTTTAAACATGATAACCATAGAACCATGCTCTTACCAACTTGCATAATATTAACTGAAAACTTGCAACACTCAAGCAAGCCTTGCAAAAAAATGAGTAATCTACCGGACAAATCAACAGAGCACTCATCCCTGGAAAGCTGAAGACGCCATGGCTAACAGAATCACAGTACCATACATCAAGGTACCACATACAGAATCAAAAACACAGACACCACAACATTCGCACCATATTCAAATCAGACAGGAGTGCATAATATTTGAACAACACCTTACCTTTCACAACACTACTGTATACAGTATTCGATTTGAGCACTTCTAAACCATACCTACCATCCCTCAACATCCAGAAAGGTAACTGGGGAAGTTGTAACATGCAGAAATAACAGTATTGCTTTAAAATTAGATAAAACAGTAAGTATCTTAATGTAATTGTTTTATGTGTTGCTAAATGCATTGAGTCAACACCAACACATGACAGGCACCAAGCATACAAACAGAAAACACACTCTCTATATCTCTTAATGAAAACATCAGAATGTGGGGAGAGGGGCAGGAATTAAGAGGAATGATGCAGTCACATTCAACAAAATGGCAAAACACACACACACACATATATATTACAACACTACACAGTTTTAATGTTTAAGCCCCCTGTTTTTGGAAGCCATTTACAACCTTACAACGATTTTACTTATTTAATGTGCGACAAATCTTTATATAACACTACAACACATTAAATTCGTGTGGTTGATGAAGATGGGTGTAATCGTAATAATAATAATGCTATGTAATCTGGTTAAAATCATTTCAATATTTATTAATAAAATTTCTTATTTGCGTTACGAATCAAAATCATTATTATTTGCACGTCTAATTATTACACATAAGTAATACTCTTATACTACACATAGACATATTATACACCTTATATTCTGATACATCATTATAATTTTTATATTGCTCTCAGCTAGCTCATTTGTGTTATACTGATTAGATTATCTAATCTTCTACTCATCTAATCTCTTAATCATTTATTGCATATGCATTGGTTTCTAATAGAATTCTCGAATGACTTTATCTATTATAGATTTCAAATTATAGCTTCTGCGTTACTGATTATCATTAAATATTCTTAAAGATTACGTTAATTATTATACACAAATATTTACAGTTATAACAATTTATTGATTCATATTTGAATTGAATTGTCTCCTTTTTTTCTTTGTTACTTATTGTCTTTTGATTAAGTCTCGGTTTTCAAGTGCATGGTTATTTGTCACCTTAATTGTTGCGGTACATCGCAGCATGTCCTCTTCGGTCCTGGATACTCATGCTCCTTTGTCGTCCTAGATTCCTGGAGTCTTCGTCCGTCGAATTCTCATACTTTGGATTACTGCATGTACTTTGCTGCTCTCTTTTCTCCCGTCATGGCATCAGGTTGCAAGTGATCATACAAAATGTTGAGTAGTCGTGAAGTCCCTGACTGCTGCTGTGGTTGAGATATAAGTGTTGTTGTTTCTAAGTAGAGTCTCTGGCTGCAACAGTAGTCGATCAGGAAAGAGTTGTACTCTTGAAGCAGAGCCTCCGGCCGCATAAGTGGTCAAACAAGGAAGAGAATGATGTAATGATGTTAGCGCATCCCCTGTATTTATACCCAGGGCGCCAAAATCATGTCTCGACAATATTCTGCATGTTTGAGATTGTCGAGAGCGTCACTTCTAACCCACGATTCTTGTCACACTTAATTTGCTCGTCTTCGCGAATTGCGAAGACTTTTGCACACTACCCAATATTCATTCTGTCAGTAATTTATATGTGTTCATCATGCACAAACCATTTTTCTTTATCTTAATTAACATAAGTACTATTTATTTTTAATCTCCTATAATTACGCTTTTTATCCGTTCTTCACTATTTTTTATACACACATTTGTCTAATTTAAATACACATTTTGGTGTATTTGGTTTTCTGCTATTATGCACACAAGTATTACAAATAAAATAAATGCAAATAATTTATAGTGTTCCTGAAGGGTGGCGCTTTTCAGGAATGGACAGGCCGCACACACACACACATAACATATGCGTGTACACAGAGCCAGAGCAGCTGGCGTGATTCACCTGTTCTAACATGAAAATTTGTTTGTTCATTTGCAAGCTGAACTATTATTATTAACAAAATGCATTATTTATTTATTCTAATTAATTATTTTAATTACTTTGTGCAATGCACAGTAACCTATACATTTGTACTGTTGCAATATATATAACAGCAACAAAACCAATTGAGGATGCGTAGATGTGTATTAGAACTAATAATATCATTGGTATGTTGTGTGTTTCCAGAGAGTATAGGTTTATGTGTATTGTAGCTTTCAAGATTACCATCAACATTTTCCCACTTTGTGAGCAGTAATAGTAGTTCTTCTAAAGTTTTAATTCCCTGTGTAATCACTGCTACTTGTATCCCCCTTTTGAATTGATGGACCAGCTTGTTGACGATTTCCACCTCCGACATCTCAGGTTCTACGTGATTTGCCTTAGCTACCAGCTGAATAAGGTATTTCTCCTTTGTACCCTTACTCGGTAAATATTTACTGAACTCCAGCTGCACAGTACCTTATGCTGGATTTCTTTGTTCCATTAACATGCTCTGAAATGATCTACTAGATCCTTGTACAAGGTTAATTTATCCTGTATAATGGTAAACCATTCTGCAGCTGTACCTTTAAAGTGTCGTACTACCTTATTTATTTTGTCAACTTCACTTAGATTGTCATTCACAGTGTAGCATAACAAAATTATCACGTTAAAATTTTATCTTAATGCAACATAAATAAAGAAGAAAAGGTCCATAGTGAGTGAGAAGAATGAATTGTTTAAAGATTAAACCAAAGAAACTGTATATTAAGTCAATAAAATGTTAATAAGAATAAAAAATAACAAAGAAAACCATTGGTCAAAATAACTTACTACGTAAAAACCCAATAAACCAGCAGTATACCCAGTAGATTGGGGAAGCAGTAAAAAGGAAAGACTAGAAAAAGGAGATAAAAAGGGTGAAAACAATATTAATAATGGAAATTTATAAGGTCAAGAAGCAGAGAAACCACAAGACAAGAAATTTACTAATATAATAATGAAGAAAGGACAAAATATGTCAAGATTCCTACAAAGAGCCTAGAAACAAGAAGAGCTATTCCAAAAATGTTAATAATGGAATACATTCCTTTAAACTAAATTTAAAACTAACATATTTAGACCCCGTAACTCAAGTTACAAGATACAATCCAATGAAAACCGAGTTGTAAACTAGATATAAGTATTACATGTAAAAAACAAAAGACTACCAATAGTGTAGAAACAAACCAAAAACTACCATAGTGTAAAAACAAAAGACTACCAATAGTGTAGAAACAAACCAAAAACTACCATAGTGTAAAAACAAAACACTACCATTAGGGTAAGAAATATAAGGTGAAATACCATAAAAAATACAATAAAAGTTAGAGACTATAGTGAGTGTAGAGAATAACCAGTGACACTATAATAAAAAATAGTGTAGGAAATAAAAATTATTTAAAAGGGCTGACAACATTGTTAGTGATAAGAGTTTTGTTTTTAACTAGATGTAAGAAATATTATCAATTACCCATAAAAGGTTTTTTTTAATTACAGTGAAGTAATTTGTGACAAGAACAATAAATACCCAAAGGACAGTTCACAACTGAGGGTATAACCAATAATAAAATGCTTGTTATTTAGGGTTAATCAAATAATATGTTAGATATAAGGTGATAATAGTTATAAGATGTTTTTAATTACAGTTGAGTTAATACCCAAAAGAGACATCGATACAAAAGACAGTTAATGACTGACAGTATTACTAGTAATAAGAGTTTTTTTGTTTTCTAATTAAATTATGTCCAGTGAATAAGTAGGATAAGATATTTTTGTTATAATTAAATAAGATAATTAAAAATGATAAGAATAAGGTATTTTGTTATCATTGGATGATACAGTTAAAAATAGTAGGCATAAGATGTTTTTGTTAAAATTAGGTGATACAGGAAAAATAGTAGATAATAAGATGTTTTGTTGTATTTAAAATCATGTTAACTAATTTTCAAGTTTGTAAGGCAGAGAGGCAAGTAGGAAATAGGAATGTAATAATTTTATTTAAAACTGTAAACCATATGAAAGGTACAAAGCAGATTAGCTAAGACACCACTCTAGAAAAAACAGACCAGTAATGTAAACCAAAACTATCTATCAGAGAATCAAACTACATAATAGGGGATAGAATTCAGTCCATACAACACAGAAATTGAAAATGTAATTAGTACAGATACAATTAATAACGAATGGAATGACAAAGGAAAGAAAATTAACTTCTTTTGGAAATAAATAATACTAGGCCTATAATGGTAATCAAATCAGACTAAATAGTAAATTAATCAATATTGAAGTGTTTTAACAACAAAATTATTAACAACAGAAGATAATCACAGAGTTATTAATATTATTCCATGGAAATATTATCAGAAAAAACACTTAAAAACCATTTAAACACTAAATTTGTACAAAATATGAGGCCTACAATAATTATAAAAAATTGTAATTTTTGGGCTTAAATGAACTTGAAACAAACCCAGCTATATATCCAAATATGTAAAATTAATTAATCAATATTGCTGAGTAGTTAGATTTTTGTAAAATTAAGAAATATTTGAAATACAGTAAAAAATAAGAAAACTTATTATGTATATTTAGCTGATGAACCAAATCTAAGACATGTACTTTTATAAATAAACAATGGAAAGAGGAAAAAGACATATCACAAATTACCCTGAAACGACGACGTTCAGAGTTTAGTCTATTGTTAATCGTGAATACGACTAGTTGAGAATGGACTAACAGAAGACCGAAAAAGTATAATTTTGTGCAAAACCGTGAGTGTAGCTATGAAAAGTGTAACAGAGGTTAACTAAAATAAAAATAACACTAACAGTTAATAATTAACACCTCACTAATTCCGAACAACAGTAATAACACCATCTAACACAAGCACAAGAAATCAACGGCCATTTTGAGAAGATTTTGAACCATATTAGCAGAACACGAATACACATATTTGAACACCGGACACTTCACCAGTAACCCATCACGAAACGACATCGCAGGAGAAGAGAGAACACTCTACACTACATTCCAGGACAAATCCAACATCGCAGAGAAGGGAATACTCATTTATTTCTGTGGGAGAAGCTCAACCAGTATTAGCAGTGCATAGCAGAGAAAATCAAGGTTACGGCGGCCATACTTATTTTCCGAATGAGCCAAGTACACAACCTGCTGGAAACAAGTGACGTCATTTCGACGAATGGTTCGATATTACTTTTCATAATTGACAATTTAAATGATAATATTGTTTTATTTCAGCCATAATAATTTAGTTTAAAAATATCTGTAAGACTGTATCTTGTTCCTTGCCCTCTGACCATTTCGACTCGCTAAAAGAATCCTAATTAATTAACCTTGTAAAAAATATATTTTGTCAATCTTGTTCGCTACCGACTGGAGCAGATATCAACCAATGCCTGGGCCATGCGCAGCCTGAATGGCGCATAATTTTAAATGTCACTAAATGAACATCATTATTCAGTTATAAGAGTCTGTATTTATTTGTATAGTGAATGTTAGCTATTTTTTCTTCTAAAAAAACTAATTTACAGTGATAAAAAATAAATATTTGAGAGGAAGAAGAAGAGCAAAGTCAGCCGAGAGAATCAACAGATCTAACTACACTATTAAATTATCAATAGAAACAAATAGTTTCGAATTACAAATTCATGCCTATTTAATTGGAAGTAATTAAAGCACACACACAATTAATTAATTATTTATTAATTAATTGAATTAATTAGTTAAACAAAAAAAAAATCTATATTAGTAAAATTTCATAACTTACAAAAATTTTTTTATTATCAACCAATCACACTTTATTATAATACATTATTTATATTTAATTTATTCTTTGTGATTGGGAATAATTACCAATTGGTGAATCCAAAGTGGAGCTGTATCGTCGGCGAGTTCAACACCGAGATTCAGACAACACTAATTATTATTTAAATTTTACACAATTGCTATCATTATATCAGTATTTTATTATTTTTATAATTTGTAATTATATTACAACAGTTTCCATAATACACTCACACTGCTTTAGGAATTGTATGAGATTTTAACTTTCATTACCATAAAATTTTGTTTGGGTGTTCATATTGTCAACAGTTTAATACACATATGTGATTTGGTTAGCGGGTGTTGTGGCTTGTTGTATCCTATTCATTTGTTGTTTTAAATAGTCTAATTGTTATTCTTGACTATTCATGAATTTGCTTATCTGTGAGTTACTGAAATCTAGTGCAGTTTCAAAATTAGCACGAATTGATTCTACTTTTTTTTTATTTTTATTTTTTTTTTGCTGATTCAATGAACGCTTAGTTTTGCTTGCTTTGTTCATGCGCTGTGGTGTATATCTTTTTGTTCTCATCATAGATAATTTTGTTTTATTATTTTCATCATGAATGGAATTGATACTACCTTGTAAATGTTGCATGTTGGTTAATACAGCAGCGAGTGTTGCTGATAAATCAGCAGGTTGTTGTGGTTGTTCTGCCATTTGTACCTTAACGATAATTAATCAAAACAAAGTTTATCTTATTGACTTACACACCGAAACACTTATTCTTATATTATTATGTTTAATGTATACTACATTCCTATATATTTCTGTAGTGCACTGTAGTTGTCAGATATCAAATAAATTCAATGTCTATAAATACTAAGCTAACATATACATACAAATTCAAATATTCAACTCCAGATAACTACCCTAGTAAATATTATTATACAGTTCTAAATTTATATAGTCTTTCAGAGAATATGCAAAATATACATAGTATACACTCTCAGTCAAGACACAAGTTATAACACAGTTCATTTCAAAATATTGCAATTGCATACAACATACAGTAATTCATGCCAACCATGTTGACGGTGCCAAAACTATCTATGCATTGAAACAAATTGAGGATGCATAGGTGTGTATTAGAACTAATAATAGCCTATATAACAGAGTCTCTTATCTGGAGGTAGGAATTTATTACACTAAAACAAATTTAGATCTTGTGAAACGTCCCCTTTATTTGTGGGGGTCATTACTTAATTTTTAAAACTAGACACTTGGCCTAGATGGAAGAAAAAAAAAATGCGCTGACCCCAGAGTGACAGGACTTCCAATAAAACACTTATGTAACATAACAGCATTTTTTTTGTTATTAGTGTTTCATTTTATTATCATAACATTTCTAATATTGTGTACACACAATTGAATTCTTATATACTTCAAACATGTTCTTAATTTTCATTTTATAGACACCTATCTTTCAAGTTGTACTAACAACAATTGGCAATACTATTAACAAATAAAATTACTCAAATAGTATAACAAGTAGATCCTTTTAACACAGTTAATCACGTAATTCACAAATATGTCTCCATAGAACATGTTACAACAAAATTTTAATTTAATAATATATATAATACTTTCACTTATGAACTTACTGTTGTCACTTCCCAAACGTTTCGAGATGTTGTTTCTCTTCTTCAGTGGGTTTAGTACTAACTGTCGATTACAGAATAACCGTTACGGAATGGAGTGTGTGGTGGGGGTTGATGGTGGGAAGGGATTGGCGCTGAGGTTCGAATTATGTGTGTGGATCAGTGTGTCAAATAGTGTATGTGATTTGTAATGTATCTGTTCATTTAATATGTTGTTTGGTTGTAGTGTGTGATATCTGTATATTTCAAATTGTTCAGCTGTGTTTAGTTTTCTACTTTTAGGTAAGTAGTGTAGTATTTCCATATTGTGTTTTATGTTTGTGTAGCTGTGGTTTTCATTATGTAAATGTGTGGCAAATGTGGAATGTATGTAGTTTGTGGTGAGGGCTTTTAAATGTTCAGAAAACCTGGAAGAAAAAGATCTTCCCGTCTGGCCGATGTAGAATTGTTGGCAATCACGTAATCACGATATATGTTGATACACATATATATACAACATAGTACAGTTGGGAACATCTCACACGATCCATTTTCAATTGTCTGTATCCACAAATTTAACTTATTAATAAATCCTTGAATCTTATCCATACTAGTCACAATATTTTCGTTTCTACCTTGCATTTTTCTGTTTAGTTCATTCAAGTGTATGAAAATATCGGAAAGATATGCCAACTTAGATACCCATTCATCATCTGCAAACAAATCCGCATACTCATGCCCCTCAATAGTCAAAAATGCAAGTACCTCCTCTTTAAGTTCAAACATTCGCGTTAACACTTTACCTCGAGATAACCATCGTACTTCTGTATGTAGCAGAAGTGTAGTATGCTCTGATCCCATTTCTTGACACAAAACGTTAAAAAGCCGCATATTTAGGGGCCGCGATTTGATGAAGTTCACGACTTTTACTACTTCATCCATCACAATTTTCAGAGGAGATGGCAAAGACTTAGCAACAATGGCTTCGCGGTGAATGAGACAATGGTCGGTTCGTAAGTTAGGATTTACTTCGCGTACTTTACCCACGAATCCTTTCACTCGGCCTGTCATAGAAGCGGCTCCGTCTGTACAAACACTAACGCAATCCTCCCTTGTTAATTCATTACGGACCACATATTCATTATTCGTACGAAATATTTCTTCACCGGTTGCTCGCTCGGGTAGTTCTTTGCAAAAAAAGAAATTAGTTGCAATTACATCCCCATCAACATACCTTATGTAGGAAAGAAGTTGTGCGTGACCACCAATATCGGTGGACTCGTCGATCTGAAGTGAGAACTTTCGACTGCTCTTTATTTTCTCCTTCATAATGTCTTCGATGTCACTGGACATGTCACTAACTCGGCGGCTGATTGTCTCAGCAGAGAGAGGAATTTTTGAAATTTCAGTACCAGCTTCTAAACCCAGGACTATTTTTACCATTTCTTTACATGCGGGCATTAACAACGATTCTGCTATTGTGTGTGGTTTTTTGGCCTTTACGATAAGCTCGGCTACCTTATAGCTAGCTTCCTGTACTTTTTGCGAAACACGTACCAACGTAGTCATGAGCGTCACTTGTTTTTTATTTTGTTCCAACAACCGACGAAAATAATTCACATCTTTACTTAACAGAGAGGAATGTTTTGTTGACAAATGTCGTTTCAATTTACTGGGAACCATAGCAGCATTACTGAGTTTTTCACCACACACAACACACTCGGGGATTGGGCATGTTTTGTCACCACACCAAAAAACCCCGTAAGATACATAATTATCACTATATTGCCGGTGAACTACTTTCTGTTTCTTTTTTTTGGGCTCGATGGTTTCACTACTTGCACTCGAGAACAGACCACTCCGTACAAGGAACTTATCCATATCGAAAAAAAAATAGTTTAATAACACTGTAATAGAAAATAGTAAGACTGGTGTAGCAATCACAATATTCGCACTACTGCAGAGCACAGCTGTGATAGAACTGAACTGAAATACTCTAATTGTTGTCTGACAATGTGTGGGTCCTTCGGCGAAGGAAAAGAGCAATAAAGTTTAAAAAGTGCCGCCAAACAGGCACAAATATCAAAACAAGGCAATAAAATAATAAAAGAGAGGGAAATTTTTGCTAATCCCCGCAATTTTAGTTAAAAGCACGTACAGCCAGCCGTACACAAAAGATGCGGTGTTACAAAGAACTCTCTTGAATAGAGTTTAGAACGTTTAGAGTTTTGAAAGTAAACTCTATTGTATGATTGGTGCAGGCCGCTAAAAGGCTTGCTAAAAGTCTTACGTGGCTTTCTTTATGGTGAACACAAAGTTTGCCGCCTGTAACCCATCAAACCGGCCCAATATTTCAGGCGAGAATACAAATAACTTAAGATAAGAAAATTATAACAACAATATTGAGTAAATAAATTACATTTAATTTCTATGAAAATATAACAGTTATCAGCATGTATTAAAGAATAAACAAGCACCTTCTTACTTAAAATCGACAATTAATTTATTACAATAATAGGTAAAAGTTCGCGTCACACCTTTCACCTTGTGACGGCACACTATTGTGCCGCGGAACACCGGTTGCAGAACACTGACCTAAGGCACTGTCTAAACACCTTACCATTGCTGCTAAGCTGGTGCTCAGGCCAAAAGGTACCACTTTAAATTGGTAGCACTTATTTTTATACAAAAATACCATATACTTTCTATCACACTTTCGGATGGGAATTTGCCAAAATCCTGATGTTAAGTCCAATTTGGTCATGTACTTAACCCCATTGCATTTTTGAAACAATTCTTCCACACTCCTTGCACACTCGTAATCTGGTACTAATAAAGAATTTAATTTCCTAGCATCTAGGCATAATCGGATACTCCCGTTCGGCTTGGTGACAACTACTAAAGGGTTTATATAGAGACTACTTGCTCTCTCTATAACACCATTCGCTAACATCTGTTGGACCTCTTTTTCCACTTCATCTCTATAATGTAGAGGGATTGGATAAGTCCTTTGTACAAATGATGCGTTTTCAGTAAGTGTTAACTGGTGTTCATAGAACTTGGCTCTTCCAGGCTATGTTCTGAACACATCACTATACTCACAAACGAGTTGCTGAATTTTGTTCTGTTGCTCGTTGTTCAACTCCATCCCTATGTTGATTTCTGGAGTATCATCAATACAGTGCTGGTCACTCCTAACGTCAACTACAGGTTTCTCTATATACCCTTTTATGACACTTACCGAGTTCCAATACTTAAACTCTTTAATGTTTACATTTTATTTTATTTGTATTTATTTCCATTGTAATGGTATTTCTTTTAAAATTTATTTCTGCCTTCCATTCAAGTAACGTATCTACTCCAATAATACAATCATGAATGAGTTTCGGGACTATTAGAGCTACAATTTGGGTTTGGTTACCATTTAAACTGACAAGTAAATAAATTTGTTCAGTTATCTTTTACATTTTGGCTCCAGTGGCTCCCTGTACATTACAATGTTTTACGGGTAGTCTGCGACAATTTTGCAACTGACTATTTTCTACAAATTTTGAGCTGACACAGGTAACTTCACTGCCAGTGTCTATAAGCGCTCTTACTAGTAGATTACTGATCTTACAAATTATTTCCGGACATTCAGGATAATGGTTTCTACCCACTTCTTGCTCCTCTTTTAACAAGAACTCCCTATCACTCATTTGTTTTATATTATTTGCTACATTCTTTTTACCTGTTTTCTTGGGTGATTTCACTGCATGTAATGGTAGGTTTAGTTGTGTTTTTTTTCTACCTGCAGTGGCTTCCTGTTTCCCGTATTCATTTTACTAGTAGACGGTTGCGACTCGGTAGATGTTTGGTTGTTTTACAAACCTTTGTTAACAACCTTACCTTTTTCTAAATTAATAAATAGGTTTTGTTTATTTATTATGTATTTTGGCTCTGTAGACACCATGTTGTGGTCTGCCAACCTGAATTTTCACTCGCCAGGGTTCGAATTAGCGAACGGGAAAATCAGAACTGGTTATTTGAAATTAAACATATTTGTTACTCTTATACTCATCTTTTTCTTTATTACCTCAAAACAATTCAATTGCATTTAAATAAACAACAGAAAATTTTAAATGCTGTTACAACCCGATCCTAAATGAAATATCCCTTCTCACTTTAAATTTTGATATCATCCTAAACAAAAATTATCATGATTACTTATTCGTATATACTGGTATTCCCTTGATTACAATAGACATATTTAAAATAACATAGAAATATTTATACCCCATTTTATCACAAACCAGCGCCTCTTAATTTTATTACATGATTGTTACACACGCCCTTTTACTCTCTCACGATACATATTTAAATTTCCCTTATGAGCTCATTTAAATTTTTTTTTAAAAAGGTTTCAATTTTGAATGGTTATAAAATTTTGCTTTAAATTTCTTCTTTTCCAAATTTATAAATATAATAGAATAAGATAATTGATTCTCTTATCTGCCATTTCGTCCCTAAAATTCAGCCCAGCCTCCATCCATTTTCTATTTCTTTCACCACGCTGCACATTTCGTTCTTTGCCGTAATTTTCGCCGGGTCACTCGAAACTGTCACTTCATTTCACTTCATAACTGTAAAACTTATTAATTTGAATTAAAATCACATTTTATTATACGGGCCCGCATTTTTGTTCCGGAACTGTTCTTTACAACCGGCCGGTTTAAGAGTGTAATTTCAACTGAGGCGGATTTTACTGTGTTGAGTTCTTTGTGTCTGCACACTGGGCGAGAAAGAATGTTTCGTGCGTGCTTTTCAAGCTGTTCACTGTGGCACACCCATGCGCAAATACGCTCCCCTCGCTGCTAACGTTCACATTCCCAGACTCGTTAATGGCTTTTGTGCAACAACAACACCTATGTACGGCTTGGCTTGTTACTGCACTGACTGTAAGGTGTTAAAAAACTGCCCAGCGTTTATGATTCAAATGTTGTTCAGCTGGAGTGGCAATTACATTTTACAATTATTTAAGAAAAAATAAACCCCAATAGTTTGTACCGTTACAAACCCCCTCAATGAGAGGTTTTAGGCTGAAGCATAAAAACTCTCATTGACACTCTCATACTTTCTAAAGGGATCAGCTAGGATATGTCGCCACAACCCCTTTACTGTTTATAAAAAAAATTATAATGACTCACCCTTGGTCCGATGATGGTGACAGTACCTGCATGACCTTACTGGACTTCTCCTTCGAGATCCCAACACCATAAGGCCCATCAGGTGCTTTACGCTCCTAATCTGACGTGCAGGCCAGCTCAGGACCGCCGTCACAACATCACCAAACGCTGAAACATCAAATAAAAATGTCAAATAGCGGCCTTGGATAATACCATATCCCTACCTGATCTGTTCCCCTTAGTTGTGCGCTGGTTTGTGTTAAGAAGCACTGGTTTTTCTTTATTCTTAACACACGTATATATGAATCCTTAAACTAACATGATACATTTATAAACTTCCTCAAAATCATTCTGTATACCCTTCTCTTGTTAACTCTTTTCCCAAAAATCAAAATTATTGCCCTGATTCCTATCAGAATTAAAATAGACATTTCCCATTACAATATTACAAATACCTTCCACAATATTTAAACACACTATCAAAATTTACTCAAATACAATTCATCTATATCTCTCCGTTTCTACAATTCTTAAACATTTTCTCTTTCATAGAAGAAGAAAAACAATTACTATTATTATTATTATTATTATTAACAGTAAGTGATCCGGCACTGTTAATAATACTTATCCCCTTTTACTCCTCCACACACACTATTTCCCCCCCTGAACTGTTGCGTTCAGTTGCCTCCACAAGGACTGAGGCGGAAGGAGTAAGCACTTTTTTCTTTTCTCTCACTCCCATCCTTGCTTCAGCGTTACAAAAACTTCAGGGTAAGTACCCCTACTTATTAGCTTAATATATGCCCCTAAGGTCTACCACCCCTATCTGGGTGAAAATAGCCTGTGTTCAAAATAATCTTAGATTCCCTTATTAAACCCCATTAAATTTCTAGGTTTGACCAATTTCAAAGGCAACCAACTGTGGTCAGTTTTATAATAACTCTGCCCACAGCTGATTGTCATCCAAAACCACGATCTGGGTTGGTAAGGCCGAGATCGCCCGAAATGTAGGGAATCGCAATAGTTTGACACTCAGTGTCGTATACAGTTACATTTGTAACTGCCCCAAAATCATAAGCTTATACATATTTGCTAATACATATAAAATCCTCCTTATAAAAAATAATATACATTACAAACATCAATAATCATATTATCACTGTTCATCAAGCAGTCTTAAGGCATCACCATAGTTTCACTATGTTCTTCTTCAATTTACAACCACTGAAGGTTGTCACTTTAAAACAATTTTCAAAATTTTAATTTTTTGTCTTTTATTTTCTCCACAAAAACGGTTGATTTTTATTTATTTCACATCATAAAATTTTAATATAGACACTATTGGCAAGTTCCAGCTTTCACTTTTCAACACTACCTTCTCATGACAAGATAATAAGTACAACAATAGATCATCTTACATTTCCAAATTACATAAATTACATTTCTATTCTATAAAGAAAAACATAACTCCTTCCTGAGTTAATGATTTACGTTACTCAAATTTTGGGTGTTTTATTCCATAATTCATGGAGTAAAACTACTGTTCGTGGAGAATACTTGCCAATCTTTTTTTTTTCTACGAACTAGGGATCCCCCTCCCCGTTCAACAACAAAATTAAATTTCTACTTGCACCAATTTGTGGAGTAGGACCATCGTTGTTTTCACCCCGTTGCTGAGGTTACCGCCAACCATGGTCTGCCTCCAGAATGCCAAAATCCACGATCAGAGGTGGTGAATCTGTGATCGCCCGAAAATGGGGGAGAGTCCCTTCTGTAAACATATAAAATCAAATTAAATTTCATCCACACATTAATATTAATAACAAACATTGTTAAAATTCCTATGATGACCAATACAATTTCAAATTTGTTGCATTGTGTGTCCCTACTATCTCCCTTGTCTCTCTGTTCTGTAATACATATGAATTCTTCATCTTAATTTCTCTTATCTCATATGGCCCTTCATAAAGCAAGAAGAATTTCTTGATCTCCTTATCCTGAGCGCTCGACAACTCGTGTCTCCTCACCAATACCAATTGTTCTACTTCGTATTTCATCCACTAACCTTTTGCATCGTGTCTACGTTTTTGTCATTCCCCTTTACTTAATAAATTTTCATTAGCTAACCTGATTTTAATACTCACATCCGTTTTCTCGCTCTCAGGTGGGTAGTCAAATAACTGTTCTAAAATCCTCAGGGGCCGTGTTCCCTTAATCAATTCGTGAGGTGTATATCCGGTCGACTCGTGGGTGGTACTGTTCAGCCAATTTTCTACCCTTTTTACGTATAACGGCCACTCGCTGTGTTTGGCGTGACAATAGGCTCTAAAAATCCTGCCTATCTCTCTCATGACACGCTCCGCCTGGTTGGACTGAGGATGGTAGACTGCCGTGTGCTTCGGGATGATTCCTTCCCATCCAAGGGTCTGGCGCCACCTCCCTCTGATGAACTGTGGCCCATGGTCCGATAAAATTACCTTTGGCTTCCCCACATTTATCATATAGTCTTTTGTCACCTTCTCACTCAGCACATGACTGGTAGCTCTCTTCACACTATATAATTTTACATATTTAGAAAAAGTGTCTAACATCACAAAAATATACATAACTCCGCCTCTACCCTTCGGCAACGGTCCATACAAATCTACCGTAACTAAATCAAATGGCCTTTCTACTTTTATAAAATTCATCTCCCCTTCAACCCTATAGTTCACTACCTTAGACTTCTGACACAAATCACAACCCCTTAACAACTTTCTAACCCGCCTTTCCATATTCTTAAAAACACAAGACTCTTTCAAAACATTAACACACTTTTTCGCCCCAAAATGACCATATCGCAAATGACAATCCCATATGATTTTATCTGCTAACCCATCTGGCACAACTAACCTCCAATCACGCTCACCCCCTACTACTTTCTTAAACAGCAACCCTTTATAAATTTGAAAATGCTGATTATACACTGACCCCGTTAATTCAGTTTCTATACTGTTTATTATTTTACCTGACTTACCATCTGCTCGTTGCATGGTTCTAATGTCTTTTACCTCTTCCCCAAAAATTCTATCCTCCCGGCTAATCTGAAAAATCTCAATCTCTTTCAAATCCCTACCAGTCTTATTGTCTAACAAATCTATCCTAGAAAGAGTGTCAGGTATTTTATTGTCTGTCCCCTTGATGTACTCCCATGCAAAATTATATTCTTGTAAAACAAGTACCCACCTGGTTAGACGGCTGTGAGCGAGCTTACACGTGTTCAAGAATGATAACGCCTTGTGGTTCGTTCTGATCACCGTTTTGTTTCCCAAGATGTGAGTGCGAAATTTGCCAACGGCGAACACAATACTTAATAGTTCCTTTTCGGTGGTAGTGTAGTTCTTTTCTGCCATCAACAAGGATCTGCTTGCAAATGCGATGCTTAAGAGTTCTTTCTCTTCGTCCTCTTGGTAGAGTTCCGCACCTACGGCCACATTACTAGCATCCGTATGTAAGAAAAATATTTTATTAAAATCAGGGTGGTTCATCATTATCATTTTGCTAAATTTCTGTTTAATTTCGTTGAACGCCTCTCGTTCCACTAATCCCCATCTCCACTGTTTATTTTTCTGGAGTACTGCACTTAGTTTCGATGTTGTGTGTGCATAATTCTTCTGGAACTTACGATAAAAATTACAAAGTCCTAAAAAGCTCTGCAGTTGTTTGATATTTCGTGGCTCAGGGAAGCGCATAATGGAGTCAACCTTATCTGGATTTGCGGAGATTCCCTCTTGTGTAATAATAAATCCTAAAAAATTAATTTTAGTTTGCAAAAATTTGGATTTCTCCCAATTTACGGTGAGTCCTCCTTCTTCTAATTTACCTAAAACATATTCCAAATGCTCCAAGTGTTCCTGAAAAGTTCTAGAAGTAATTAAAATATTATCCACATATACTGTTAAAAAGTCTAAGTCCTTCGGTTTCAAAATTTGATCTAAACATTTAATAAAACTAGCTACACTAGTATTTAACCCAAACGGTAAGAGTCGAATCTGGTAATTCTTACCGTTAAACAGGAACGCTGTGTATTTTCTACTTACTTCTGCCAATGGTACCTGCCCATACCCTGCTGTTAAATCGAGCGACGTCATGTATCGCACCCCACTAAACTTCTGGAAAATCTCATTTATAGATTCTGGTGATTCACGGTCTGGTATTATTATCTGGTTGATCCTCCTCGCATCTAAACATAACCTAACCCTACCATCCTTCTTTATGACAACTACTAATGGATTTGAGTAAAGTGACACTGACCTTTCTATTATGCCTCCCTCCCTCATTCTGTCTAATTCCTCTTGCACCGCTCGTCTTTTGGAATAAGGAACTGGATAACTTCGCTGCATGAAAGGTGTATGTTCCCGTACCTGCAATACACATTCATAACCCTTTGCCCTTCCCGGAATATCGGCAAACACTCCTCAAAACTGCTCAATCACCTGCCACAACGACGCACGTTGATCACTCCTTACACCGGACCCTCCACTACAAAATTTATCCTCCCTTTCTTCCCACAATTCTTCACTACTTTTACCCAACTCTCCTTCAAAACTCTCGATATACTCTACCTCTCTACATGAATTTACTCTCGCTTCTGTGTCACTCTCGCCTACCCGTTTTTTTTAATATTTTTATACCCGTTACTCTAACCTTCTCTAACACTTGCTCAAAATTAACCCTGATCGACCTATCACCCCCATCTAACTCTACTACTTTCTTTTTAAAATTTATGACAGCTTTATTTCTCTGTAGAAAATCATTACCTAAAATTATATCTAGACTTAGCCCTTTTACCACTAAAAATGTATTTTCAAATTCTGTATTATTTATCAGAAAACTTAAATGTATTTGTTTGGTTATTCTTTTACTACGTACTCCTGTAACTCCCACTACAGTAACCCCTGCTACTGGTAAAATCGGAATATTTTTATTACTCTCTCTTAATTCTCCCAAAATATTTTCAGCAATTACCGAAATCTCACTCCCTGTATCTATAAGTGTTCTGTAACTTTTACCTGCTATGGTTACCTGTACTTCCGTTAATCCTGTGCTCATCTCGATGGTTGTATGATTCTCCTCCTCTAGTAAATCAGTCACGATGTCAGTTTTGATTACATTGCTCTGAAAATCCTCCTTTGGCCGGACCTCATTCGCTTCCCTGGACAGTGGTCTGGTCCTTGTTACCACTGTCGTCTCTAGTTTTCCTCTCGGTTTCTATTGGTACTGGTAGTTGGTCCATGGTTATTCCCAGCTGTTCCCCTGGTGCTTGGCATCCCTCTCTGCTGCTGGACATGCTGAATTGGTCCGCCTCTCCCTTGGATCTTCTCTCGCCTGGCCGCATCTGTAACATTTCTGTCTGCTTGCATAATTTTCGCACCTACATCTGGAACATGTCCAATCCTCTTGGTTGTTGGAATTATCTATTCGTGTACCTCCATATCTGCTGGGATTATCTCTAGTGTTATTATATTCATAATTATTATTATTCGGTGGTTGGGGTCGCCTACCCCCTTCTCTGTCACGAATACTCTGTAAAACGTCTAAAATTCTCTCCAACTCATTCATATCATTTATTTCTTTTGTCATTAAAGTTACCTGAACTTCCCACAGCAGATGTTTGCTTACGTGTCTTACAAATGATTTAAAAGGTATTGGTGGCTCTAAATACTTGGCCTCATTATAGAATTTAGTGACATATATCGTTATGTTATTGTTCTGGTGTCCTACAAAATTACCGGTTCCCATTATACGGCTCCGTAAAATCTCTTGCTCGTCTTCTGCCCAATACTTCCCCTTAAACGCTTTCTCGAATTCCTCGTAACAACCCCATTCTAAACGGTGTGCTTCCGCCCATATAATGGAACTTCCTTTAAAACATTTTACTATTTTCATTAACTGTATTTCCCAACTGCTATTGCTAAAACGGTGGTATTCTCGGGTTTGATTTATAAATCGCATCGGGTGTATTGCCCTGTTTTCGTAACTAAATGTCTCTAATTCGATTTCATTATGTAAGTCGCGGGTGATTATTACCCTCTCGGTTACCCCGGTCAATTTTTTGTTAATCTCCCCCCGTAATTCATCTTTCACACTGCTTAAATTACCTTCAATTGAAGTACACTTATCATATATGTTACTATTAGTTTGAACATTGAAATCATGTATCTCTTTAATTTGATTACGTATAGTACTTATTTCATTGTCAGTATTAATTTCATATTCTGAAATAGCTTTATCGATCGTTTTGATATTCTTTGTCATATTAGTTACATTTGTTTCACATTTATCTATTTGATTTTGTAAAATATCTGTCTTAATGTCTATTTGCTTATTAATTTCAATTTTGGTTTTATTTTCTATTTGTTTATCAACTGCATCTAAACATTTACTCTCCATTTATTTACTTTGCATTACAATTTGATTTTGAACTGTTTCAATTATTGTTTCATTTACTTTACTGATTTTGTCATCTACACTGTTTATTTTAGTATCAAATTTCTCACTGACTACTTCTATAATTTGTTCTTGGATATTTTCATAACGTGTATGAATTTCTTTTAGTTGTTTGCTAAAATTAAAATTTTGTTGTTTAATTTCATCTTTCACTTCATCAAATTTGGCATTTAAGTTATTATTTTGCTCTTTCATAAGGAATTTCATCATATTTATTATGTCACTATTATCGTCTTTTATGTTTTCATGACAAGTTGAGACGGGTGTTACTGGTACTCTATCTAACTCTACAGATTCGGTCGCACTCGACTCGATCTGACTTATTGGCGTTGAACAAACTCCCATTTCACTCTTAAACGTTTGGTCAGTTACGCTGACATTCTTGTTATTGTTTGCCATTTAAAAAAAAAATCTTTTACATATATTTCTTTTCAAAATATTACCCTGTAATATTACACAACCTTATTATATATAAAAAAATATTTTATTTAAACTATTTACCCTACCACATGTAGTCACAACATAACCTTATCTTTACGTCTTTTTCACGTACCTCAAAAAAAATTTTTTATGTTATTTCAAATAACCATTCTGTTCCTCCCAGTAGGCTGTACTTATATAAATAATTTATATAAAGTCACTGTTCGGAATCGCCAATTGTTAACAAACTTAAATAAATAGTCACTGTTCCGGGCGGCAATTGTTAACAAACTTACCTTTTTCTAAATTAATAAATAGGTTTTGTTTATTTATTATGTATTTTGGCTCTGTAGACACCATGTTGTGGTCTGCCAACCTGAATTTTCACTCGCCAGGGTTCGAATTAGCGAACGGGAAAATCAGAACTGGTTATTTGAAATTAAACATATTTGTTACTCTTATACTCATCTTTTTCTTTATTACCTCAAAACAATTCAATTGCATTTAAATAAACAACAGAAAATTTTAAATGCTGTTACAACCCGATCCTAAATGAAATATCCCTTCTCACTTTAAATTTTGATATCATCCTAAACAAAAATTATCATGATTACTTATTCGTATATACTGGTATTCCCTTGATTACAATAGACATATTTAAAATAACATAGAAATAGTTATACCCCATTTTATCACAAACCAGCGCCTCTTAATTTTATTACATGATTGTTACACACGCCCTTTTACTCTCTCACGATACATATTTAAATTTCCCTTATGAGCTCATTTAAATTTTTTTTTAAAAAGGTTTCAATTTTTAATGGTTATAAAATTTTGCTTTAAATTTCTTCTTTTCCAAATTTATGAATATAATAGAATAAGATAATTGATTCTCTTATCTGCCATTTCGTCCCTAAAATTCAGTCCAGCCTCCATCCGTTTTCTATTTCTTTCACCACGCTGCACATTTCGTTCTTTGCCGTAATTTTCACCGGGTCACTCGAAACTGTCACTTCATTTCACTTCATAACTGTAAAACTTATTAATTTGAATTAAAATCACATTTATTATACGGGCCCGCATTTTTGTTCCGGAACTGTTCTTTACAACCGGCCGGTTTAAGAGTGTAATTTCAACTGAGGCGGATTTTACTGTGTTGAGTTCTTTGTGTCTGCACACTGGGCGAGAAAGAATGTTTCGTGCGTGCTTTTCAAGCTGTTCACTGTGGCACACCCATGCGCAAATACGCTCCCCTCGCTGCTAACGTTCACATTCCCAGACTCGTTAATGGCTTTTGTGGAACAACAACACCTATGTACGGCTTGACTTGTTACCGCACTGACTGTAAGGTGTTAAAAAACTGCCCAGCGTTTATGATTCAAATGTTGTTCAGCTGGAGTGGCAATTACATTTTACAATTATTTAAGAAAAAATAAACCCCAATAGTTTGTACCGTTACACCTTATACCCTTTATTTGGTTGGGTTTCTACACTCCTACTTCTACCCTTCTCTTCCAATTCCGGCCGATTTTGTGGTTTGTTACCCGGATATGGGGTAAACCTTTTTTCTTTCGGACGCTCATTGTCTCTCCTCTTTGTTGAATAGAAAGTTGGTTCCTGATGATCGCCTCTAGAGTAGTTACACAGCTGATTATTTACTCGCTGCAGGCCCCTCTCTAGATCTTGACACTCATCTACTACCATTATGAACTTTTCTAGAGTATCCACCCTCTAGTAGTGGTTGCTACTCTAGTGCGTTCTGAGAAATGACGCGCTAGCTTATACACTAAGTCTCTCTCTTCTATTGGTGGTGTTAGATGCTTGACTTGTGCCATTACATTAAGCACATAGTTGGTGGTTGTCATATTCATTGACGGGTGATATTTACCAAATTTCAGATGATCACGTACCCTTCTTTGTATCTGAACATTCCAGTACTGAGCCAGGAATTTTTCTCTGAAGTCTGAGTAGGTTTGGACTCTGTCCGAGATGACTTTCCACCACGTACCTGCCCAATTCTTGAGAAATCGGCCTAACATGTCCTTCTTGTCCTCGTCGTCCATCAGTGGGTTTACTCGAGCTACATAAGCCTCAAACAGCTTTAGAAATTCCACAGGATTCTCATGTGGGTTTCCTGAAAATGCAAGGTTTTCCGGTTCGTCCTTATAGCCGCCACACCTCACTACTTTGGTTTGCTGTGACTTCATTGCCTTAGTCAGATCTTCCCGCATTACCTTTAACTGCTGTTCCACCTTTTGATGTACTTCGTCACTGTTAGCCTTACTCTCTACCTGTTTCTTAACTTCTTTAATATTCTCACCCAGTTGGGTACACTCTTCTCTAGTATGCTGGATTTCTTCTTTATTTAGAAGCGATTGTGTTTTTAATTCAGCTGTTACTTCGCTGAATTGTTGATTAATGAGGGTTACTTTTTGTTCTAACCTTTCATGAAATTTGTTTCAAAACTTATTTAGTTTTTCGTCTTGACGGCAAAAATGAGTGTTTACTTGTTTTCTAAATTCCTCTACGTAGTTTTAACCTCTTCGGTATGTTTATCAAACCTACTATTACTCTCGTTTATTTTACCAGCTAAATTAGTAGCTAAATTTGCTATTTCTTCATCTATTTTAAATGTAGCTTCTTTACTACTTTGTTCTATTTGGCTAGACAAATTTTCGTTTATTTGTTACATTTCGCTAGACAAGTATTTATTAGTTTGCTCAATTTTATTATTAACATCTGTTATTAATTTTTGATTACTTTCTTCTAAACTTTTATTATTTTCATCAATTTTACTATTTAATTGATTATTCGTACTTTCAATTTTACTTTCAAGTTTACTATTAGTATCTTTTATTTCATTAGACAATTGACCCTTTGTTTAATCCATTTTAGTGGTCAACTGGTTAAACATTTGCTCAATTGCTGCCATATCTACTGCTGATGATTTAGCCATTTTAATTTTTATTTTTATTTTTATAACAAATTAATTTAACAATTAATTAACAGTTATTTGTAACCTTGAATTCCACTTCTTTCTAATCAATTAATATTACAATTTAACTAATCACTTGGGTAATAGCAACGCCAAATTATATAACTTTCTTTATATAATTCTTCTATTTAATCGGGCTTAATCGAGTTTAATCGGGCCCCTTAGTTGGCCGTGCCAAAAATATACAACGCTACCTTTTATCTAACACAATTATCTAATATTTTGAATGTTAGATAAAACGTTACTTACCCGTGAGGTTACTTTACCTGGGCACCAGAACAAATCCCAGATACTAATGACATGGTTCCAGCTTAGCTCAGAGCGTAGAGACACAATTTCTCAGGATTCGTTCAGTGATTGTGGATTCAAGGGGAATCGTTACAAATAACACTTTCAAATTGGCTTGATTATGTTTAATTAATGTTTTAGTTATTTTTAAACTTCTTGAAAATGTTAATTGTAGTACTTTTTGCTACCCTAACACTTATAATTAATGAGTGTGTGTGAAAAGTAAAGATTAAGACGTTCAAACGACCTATTGCTCTTATCTGGTTTAATTAAGAGATTGATATCTCCCAAACCAGTGCTAAAGAACAGGTCTACTATAATTTGCACGTCCAATACTACACCTCACTTTCCATTCTACACTCCTATACTATGTTATGACTAATCTTACACATTAAATACAAAGTGTGTGATTCTTAGTGTCTTTTAAAAATTGTTTATTGCTTTTTATTACTTGTTTAGTGCTTATTTCATTGATCAATGAATCTATTTCTTACTGTTTGATGCGTCGACCGAAGATAGGAATCCGTAGAGGTCCTCCTTTCGATGGTTTCGCCCTGAAGAAGTGATGTTGATCAATCCGGTAGAAAGATGCTCTGGCAATTACAGATGCTGTCGCTCTCTGTTGCTCAGGTCACTTCACAGCTGAATATTAATTAATTAATTAATTAATTAATTTAATGAATTAATGTTGTTTTATACAGCGAGAGTTGTTGAACGGTACTAGTTCATCTTCACTGCGAACTACTTCTCGAATTTCGCACTTAAATACAACTTTGCGTGATTGAAAAATTTCTGCACGTAATTTATGTAATTTATACATGACTAGCGCATTGAAGATTCGATCGAAGAGTAACACTACCCCTCGGTTTGAGTTGGCGTCTGTTTTAAATACGGGCTTCTGATTGGTTGTTCAAATAAATCATACGTTTTTCCAGTCTCGACAATCTCGAACAGGTCAAGCAAACACCCCATGTCAGGTTTGAAACGGCAGAGAATTTCTAGTCAAAATCATACTTCCTGTGTTTGCAAATTGATTTATTACAGGTATTTGCAAATGTGTTTTCAAAGATCTTACCACAGAATATTGTTGCTTAGGTCTTTATCTGTGTGTGTGTGAAAACACCTAATTCCTACGTAGCATAATTCTCTTGTTATTCCTTTTGGCGTTCATCTTCCGTATAACTTCTTCAATTGTTAATTATATTAACTGAGATTGCGGCTACTTATAAAGCTTTTCTTGCTGAACACAATGCTGTTTTCAGAATTGCCCTATATTTATTAGTTTGGAAGTTATTGCAGGTTGAACTGATAATTTGAATTGAGTAAAATTTTATGTTCGTACCGGTAACGGACGTCGCTGTGGCGAGGTTAGAGTGAGATGGCTGCGATTGTACGCTCTCTCTCTCTCTTGCTTATGCTGCTATACTCGTACAGTTTAACACTTTCATATAACGCTCAGATAGGACGCTATTATGAATCGTTATAATATATATGTTAAATTAGATGTGATATACAGATGTCTTGGATGTAAACCAGAGCCAACGTGGAGCTATTGTTCAGTACGGGTCACACGCACACTTTTATTTTTATTTTTATATATATAATGGCTCACTTTCTTGATGGAGTTGGTTATTGTATGTTCATTTTCGGTTGGACGAAGGCACTGTTGATTGATTGACAATTCCGGAGCAGTGGCAGCCCTATTGAGGATATTTTCTGTGTAAAATAATTTAATTTGCTTTCTTTTGCGGAGAATGCGGATATGGTCGGGCCATAAATTTGTTTGTGTATTGTCATATTGCTGTAATGGATTTTAAGGCCATTTTTTTTTTTTTTTTTGCCAAGGTTGCTTTAGAGAGAATATGTATTATACATACGTATCGGCTTTCAATGATTTCATTGTTACTGAGTATGTTGTGTTGTGTCCGTTAACTGGTTAGTGTTGTGCTTGTATATTTTGTGTTGGGGGAAGCTTGCTCTTCTCTCTTGTACTGCCCCTTTCCTCTTGCAGCGTTAGGGGAATCCTGAAGCCACTTGAGCATTCTCAAGTTTTCCTGTTTTGTCGTGTGAATTGTTGTCTGTGTAGTGTTAATCATGTAAATTTTGGGGGGTGATAATTCAGCAGCCTGAATTGAATAATCTGTT
Organism: Magicicada septendecula; assembly: GCA_034769895.1. Classification (NCBI taxonomy): domain Eukaryota; kingdom Metazoa; phylum Arthropoda; class Insecta; order Hemiptera; family Cicadidae; genus Magicicada; species Magicicada septendecula. The sequence continues at coordinate 353,291,244 of CM068376.1, read as the reverse complement.
GGCAATGTATCATATGGAGCGTCGGTCGATGAAAAGTTAGTTGGGAAGGTAGTATGGAAAGGATGACTATGGATGTTGTTATCGCCCTGTTCGCGGGAGAGAGTATGCAAATGAAAAAATGATCGGGAGAGATATTTAAAATTGAATACCGCTATAATATGAAATTAGATTCTATACAATAGTGAGGCGAACGAGGTATGCTGATCTGAAAGATAACCTTTGGCCTGCTGATAGCCGCAGCTGTAACGGTATTTCTAGCCTTGCTGCCTGCTTATCTGATAGATTGTGCATCGTTGTATGTTATTATTGTGTGCCTGGTTTTCTGAAGTCAAAGACCAATTTAATTGTTTTCTGTTTGACCAGCTGTTCGAGTGATGTAAAATGTAGGTCAGTTATTAATGGGGATTATTGTTTGGCCCATTCCATGCCGCATTCCGGGTTGCGTCCCCAGTTTTGTTTGGGCGTCTATTATATGGTGAGTGTAGGCTGTGGTGTAGAGAAGTTACCCCCCTTTTTTTCCCCAAGTATTCCGGCTCTTGTGTAAGTAAGATAATTTAGAGTTCAGGGTTGTGTACCCGCGGTGCTCTTCCACTGTGTACTGTAGCGGGGCCGTCTGCCCTAGTGTAGGGGAGTGGACCACTCATATGGCAAGGAGGACGGACGTTCCCTTGTTGTGTGGGATATGGGTGGTCGGTATAGTAGGTGGAGAGGCGGACCAGATTATCACTCACGTATCAAGGTTATAGTACCTGTTAGCCTTTCGGCATCTGTACGTGAGCGAGAAAGTGATCGGGGGTGACGTTGGGGCAGTCCCGTGGGAGGCAGTGGTGTTGGAGGAGTCGTGTGGGAGGGATAATGGTTATGTGGTCTTGGTAGGGGGGCCAGTAGAAGGACAGTGTAAATACAATTTACGGTTCTCAGTTTGTAGTTTTGGAGGCCTTAGGAGGTCAGAACTCAGAGGGGCCCAAAACTTGTCTTTCTTCTTTTCTCCTCCTTCTTTGTCTCGGTATGCTGGCCCTGGCCAGGTCAGCATGCACACCTCATACTCCCACACAAACACATTCGGGCACACATGCATGTACACACTACACTTCTTCTTTCGTTTTCTCTCTGAGCTTCTGTTCTCCTAAGTGCGGATAAGTTTCTGAGATTTCCCGGCAAGGCCAAGTTGGTGATGTGGAAGTAAAGGTCTAGAGGACCGGGGTCCTAGACTGTGTCAACAGTTTTGAGTTTTGTCGGCAACCAAGTTGCCATTTTGGGGTGAGGGTGTGCCGTGGTTATATTAAAAGGTAAACACCACGGCCAGTTCAATTGTATTTCCGTGTGTTCGGTGCATTATCGCTGCATGTTGCGATGCCCGCTTTCGATATCGAGAATCAGCCGGCCCCTGCGACCTTGATTGGTGATGTCATTTGGTTGGCAGTGGCGTCTGTTCCTGACAACGAGATTTAGACAGCAACGTTTTAGTTTTATAAGTTCGCGCAGCGTCTTCATCCTCCTCTTTTTCTCTTTCAACTTGGTGCAGCTTGGATTGTGACGGTGTACCGTGATATACTACTATGAGTCGATAATTCGATAAAGAGCTTCAGGTTTCCCCGCTTTAGTCGGGAGGAAAGGGGTCGACGAGATGGGCACTTAACATCTTCGCCCATCTGCAGACCCTGCATAAGAAGCCCCAACGCCGTCACACCATGCGACATCATTCTTCGCACCCAACTGGAAATGCAGGAATATTCTTAATGCAATCTGAAGGATCAGGTGGGAACTTTCCTTTTATTTTATAAACTTCACACACGAAATACTCCGCAGGTTATCGGGTAACACACACGCAGAAACTTAGTTCTAGAAATTAGACTCATGCTTCAGAGTTAACATTACTGAACATGTTTTGTGAAGACATGCTAAAGTGTGGACAGTGATGACTGTGTTATGAATAACTAATAAGTATTCGTGTATTGATTTTGCATAATGTCAATGGTTACCATTGTATAATATAAATGTTTAATTCTATTTTCTGCAAAAAGAAAACCAATTTTAAAATTCATTTATTAACAAAATCAAGACCTTAAGAAAATGTAATACCCGAAGAGTACTTGCATCTACCTGTCATATGACTTGTGATCCTGCACGTTCCATTTTTTCTGTTCTTTATATTCTAAATTTAAACTCCTGTTGATTTAGTTATTTATTATTTGGTTCTGCTTGACTATTCAATTTATAATAGTACAATAAAATTCTTATATTTAATTAACATAAAAAATTAAATGACATATTTGAATATTTAATTAACAAACTTCAAGCTTGGTTTAATGTGATCACTGGTTTTGATATTAATGCGATTAATCCTAGTGCTGGGGAACAGGTAGATGAGGGTACTGCAACACACTTAAATAATTAGTTTTTTAATTTAATTATTATCTTATTATCTACTCATCATGGATTGTCATTTTTTTTTGGTACTCATAATTATCTTATGTTAATGAATGGTTCATGCCTTACTAATGTAATAAAAACAAATCTTTTGAAAGTGAAATACAAAAATACAAATTTATAATAAATAAAATAAGTTTAGTAGGTTGGTATGTCATTATTTAATTGTTGGAGATATTTTGAAATATTTTTGTTGTAATTCAACCACCATGGTGCTTTAAAGAAACATCTGAATTGATGTTAAGAATTAAGGAAAACTCAAACCAAAGATGTAAGTGTAAAAGCAATTGTTTAAAATTCAAGAAGCATAAATAAAATCTTGTTATTGTTGATCAAGTGTTTTCTTGCAGGACCTGTGACTGTGGGCTCAGCACATTTTATTTCCATCTAGGCCACGCGCCTAGTCTTAAATATTAAGTGACGCCTTCCCAGAGAAAAAAAAAAAAATTAAAATTTTTTTTTGGAGATTAGAAAAGGGGTGTTAAAACAAATAAATTCTGGGACTAAGGGGGCGTTTCAGTTCTTGACTGTGTATGTTTGAGTGTGCGGTACTGCATGCTGACTTGCTCAGGGTCAGCATACAGAGACAAGAGACAGAAGAAGAAAAGAAGAAAGACAAGTATCGCGAACGTTCCAGAGCTCTGGCCTCCTAAGGCCTCCCAAACTCACAAACTGAGACCCCAAGGACCAAATAACAGTTAAACCCCCTTACGACACTTCCACCACCACTGCATCACGGGGGCCACCCCAACGTCACCCTCACTGGTGACACAACCTACTACCACTCACATACTTATGCCCAAAAGCCAACAAGGTATTACAAACCTTGATATGTGAGTGATCACCTTCTCAATCACTATCCACACCCTGAACAGACCACTCATATACTAAAACAACAAGGCAACTTCCACCTTGATATATGAGTGGTCAACTCCCCTATACTAGGGAGCTGGTCCCGATAAACTAAGCAGTGGAAGATCGGACTGAGGGAACGCGAACACCAATTCCAGATCCGCTTTATCTACTAGTTAAACCTTAATATGTGAGGGAGGTAACTTCTCCACAGCACAGCTGGAATCGGCCAACCTTACCATGATGGGAGACACCCACCAGAGAATGCAGTTTGGACCGGACTAAATGATATCTCATTTACGGGCTCTTTTGTACGTAAACATTTCCCCCCCCCCCAAAAATATTATGCAGGGGCAATTCATATGTTACATTCACCTTTCAAAACTATTATGTCATTTCTCATTTAATTATTTAATGCATTTATTTTTAAAATATGTTCTCTTAGATGCAATTACCATTAAAATTCCCATTTCAAATACAGAATGATAAAAATTCCTTATTCACGCTCTGTCTTAATTTCTTTCTATATTTTTAAAGCAACCTGCATGTCTAGTAAAAGGGTGTTGGACAATTTCTGGTAACAAGCCCCCGCCAGAATTACATCATTAAAAAAAAAGACATCAAAACCATTTAACACAACACATAGCAGACAACAGAAGAGGAAAAACTTGATTAGCTTCAAGTGGCTTCAGAGTTCCCTAACGATGCAAGAGGAAAAGGGGGAAGACAAAAGGCACAGCAAGCTCTTCCAACACAAGAAAACACGCAACAACATCAATACCAAATTGACAAATATACGACACACCATATAATACAACACTGGAATAAATACAATACGATAAATATATATATATATATATTTTTTTTTTTTGCGACAGTACAAACATAGGCTGTACTGTGCATTTATTAAATAAAATAAATATTTAGATTAATTTTATTAATATGTAATAGATAAGCAGGTGTGAAATTGAAAGCTGAGTTTATACACAGGAATCGACAGGCACGATCACGTGATTGCCACTGAGAGTGTGTGCGTGAAGCCTGTTCAAGCCTGAAAGTTTGCAATCTCAACCCAAGTAGATGCTAAATTATAGTTTTATTTAATTATAAGCAAACTGTAAATGTTAGAAAAATTGCAAAGACTTCAAATATGCATAAAAATAATACACATGTGCAGTGCAAAAACGGTGTGATTAGGATGTTCAGTGCGAATTGTGTGCGATTTTAAGAGCGTAGTAATTACACTAATTTGCGAGTCCAATAGTAATTACATAGAATATGTGTAATTAAATCAGACAATGTTAGAACACCTTGAAATTCGCATTAGAAGTTTTAATTGGCAGAAATGTGTGAAAATATGAAATTGGACGATAGTGGGGGAACTGACGCCAAGGACAGTTTCTGACATGCAGAATTCTGTTCCTACAGGTGTGGTTTCTTGATTGAATATAAATACAGGCCCAGGAGCGCCAATTTTACTCTCAATCAGTCTTTAGAAACAGCGGGACGCTATGTACAGTATCGACGCGATTTTTTTTAAATAAACTGTAAATTTGGATGGACAAGAAGTTCATCCAAGTATCAAACAGTAACTCTTAGTTTGATTTTTTTTTTAAATACGATTATCGAACATACTCTACAAGTCTACAACCACAAACGTTCAGCACTCTAGACAACCGACGAGTCACATCAGGCAGAGGAACGCTATGCAGAGCAATAGAGGCGTCTGCTAAGACAACAGCAGCTGGTGCAGAGCAACATATCACTCTACAATACAGCAACCAGATGGGACCATGAGGGACGAGTAACTGGAGGACGACAACTGGAACCGGAGAACGTGCAGGGAACTCCATTAGAAGGGAACCTACAGATCAACGGAGGACATGGGTACGATCTACAGAATCGAGGTGACAAATAACCAATTTATAATTTTTAAATGAGTGAATAAAGACATTGAAAAGACATTTTAAAATTTAAAAGAATAAATAAAAGTTATGTTTGATCTAGAGAGAGATAAGAGAATATAATTTAAAGACAATAAGAATTTTCTTTGATGATGAACAATTAATTTCAAATAAATTTAAATCTTTGCTTGGATGATTAACAAGTAATTTAGAAAATGTAAATTTTTATTTAAAGCTTATAAAGTAATCAATGAATAATATTACACGCAATACAGAAAGTAAAGTAGTTGGGAAGTTATAGAAAGAGAATAACAATTCTCTTAGTCAATTTAAATTTTTATAAAACATTAAGATGTATGCAATGCATAAAGTAATGTAATAAAGAAATATATAAAGCAAAGAAAACAAAACTGCAATAAAGCACAAAGTCAGACTGAGCGGTCAAGAAATTTTAGATTAAGAAATAAATGTTTAGCATATACTTTTGTTAATATAGGATATAAAATTTATTTTATGATGAATATATTGCAACAAAGAAATGTTTAAACAAACAACAATGAATATTTTATGGAGAAGTAAATGCGATTTTAAAAACACTTGTGATTTTTTTTTTGAATAAATTAATGAAAACACGTACAATTCAATTAATGACTACTCTTATTAATATTACACCCAAACCCCAGTAACTGGTACATTCTAACAGTAATGTTAGATACATGTTAGCACAGCACAAATTAAATTACATTAAATAATCAATTCATGTTGTTGTAATATATATATATATATATATTGCTAAAGCAACTTTCATGGTAGAGAATTCAGAAATACTCCACACTTCACAACCCAAAATCCACAACTAGGGTGTATGGTCCAACCATAACCACATTCTCCCCCCCCAAAAAAAACCAATTCATATATATTTTATCTAGGGTAATTCTTCGATCGGGATGCCATAACTCCACAAACAATCAATGCATTCACGTTAGGCAGGACAATCATTAAAGACCGGGTATACTTCAACCATAAAGGTCAATACCCAACATGGTTAAACAGGTCATGACCAACTCCGACAAGGTCTGACAGCACCCGGGGCATCCAAACAAGTTTTCTGGATAGTCTAAACGTACCCAAAACCTCCACAAGGAAAGTAAGCCACTTAAACAATTGTATAAATGTGTGTGACCTGCACAGAATTATATATATATATATATATATATATATATATATATATATATATATATACGCGTATATGTTACCTCTGGTTTACAACTTGACATCCATAATATTTAATATTTAATTTAATATATTTAATACACACAACACAACATTAACATTTTATAAAACAATTAATATGCACAATGCCAATAAAAAAATCCTTCTTTTGAACTCATTTCATTTTATAAAATTCGACAGATATATACATATATATATATATTTATATTATTACACCCTCCTTTACTGACCCTGAAAATCTATTTGAACTCCCCAAATTACATTGCAAGTCTTGCCACCTTTCAGCTCATAGATCTTAACCACGCTCTGCTACCATTGAAATGTCCCCTTTATTTTTGGGGGTCGTTACTTAATTTTTAAAACTAGACACTTGGCCTAGATGGAAGAAAAAAAAATGCGCTGACCCCAGAGTGACAGGACTTCCAATAAAACACTTATGTAACATAACAGCATTTTTTTTTATTAGTGTTTCATTTTATTATCATAACATTTCTAATATTGTGTACACACAATTGAATTCTTATATACTTCATAAAATGTTCTTAATTTTCATTTTATAGACACCTATCTTTCAAGTTGTACTAATAACAATTGGCAATACTATTAACAAATAAAATTACTCAAATAGTATAACAAGTAGATCCTTTTAACACAGTTAATCATGTAATTCACAAATATGTCTCTATAGGACATGTTACAACAAAATTTTAATCATTAGAAATATGAATTTTCTGTTTATAAATGTGTCTTTCATTTCATGCGTTAAAACCGGTGGAGTGCTGTGTTTGTGGTTTAATAAAAGGAATCCTCCCACCTGTACTTAGAAGAATACATGCTATACAAAACTCAAGATGATGATGACTGTGGTGATGTAACTGGGTTTACTTCTTCTGGACAGCTGTTCCGCTTGGTGTTGGTGGGATCTCTGTAGGTCTGACGGCGTTGGGGAGCTTGTTGCTATGCTCTGCAGATGAAGACCGATTGGATGTCCCCATCCTCACAACCGCTTTCCTCCCAACTATGCGGGAACCCTGAAAGAATTTTATTTGTAGTTTGCCGTCATAAAAATACCTTAACCCGAGATCTTTCTCGCCCCGTAAACCCACACCACACACACACTGTCATAATTTTATTCCGATGACTACCTGTTATTAGTAATAGTAAAGCTCACATTTTCAAATTATTAAATTTCAAATTCCAACTTACATTACAATTCATTTGCCTTTACAAATTCCTTTACATTTACCTTTAAGTATTCGTTACATTAATTTGTTACTTTACATTTGATTTTATATTCAATCGACATTTTACATTTAATTTTCAAGCAATTGGATGCAAGGTGGCCACGTGTTCTCAGCTACACCAGAAGTAACATGGTGAGTTGAGTCTCACACACACACACACACACACACACACATTTAAACGTAATACACACACAACCCCTTATTAAATTAACATTAAACACAATACTTTGGCTTACCTGAAGCACTTTAGACAATTACAAACTCATTTAAAGATGGATCACAAATGTACCAAGCCATCAGACCAAACGCCCCATCGGAGTGTAAAAAATGAAATGAGAGAGAGCAGTGTTTTCTGCCTGCCGAGCACGAATACAGAAAACTTGTTAAGAATTGCGAAGGGTTACAAAAACAGTTGATGCATAGTAGCCGGCTTGATTACATTGCCCCGCGGTGTTGCAGCATATTGGTCAAAGCCGCTCTTGCCTTCCAGCAGCACACAGACCGCGAGCTGAGGCGGCACAAAATCCGGCCGGGGAATTCAAATTTAAAATTTGCCCCGGCACACTTGTATGTAAAATTCTTCACACAAATTATTTATTAAAAATTTACTGTCTTTAGATATTAATGAATGTTCATTTGATCAATTGTTTATTTTACTTGGTTGAAGAATTCCTTGTTGTTGTACAGTTGTAAGATGCTACTTTAAAGTGGACTGTTCGCATCGCTGACGAGCTGTCACACATGATTCACTCACACATGGCGTTTATCTGCTCAATATGGGTTTTATTTATAAATCTCAGGTTCGATAAAGTGGGTTAATTAATTATTATTTAATGCAGTGTGTATACCTTCCAGCAATCTTAATGTACCCACGTGTTCATACAGGTGTATCCTGATGAATACAATTGTCCCTATGCAGAAATCTTGACTAACTTGGGTTAGCACTATTAGATCTTCAAATCAACTTAAATCTGCATTCTATTAACTTTTTGATCTAGGATACTGGTATCTCGTATCTAAGATCTTGGACTGTCGTCACCCTTATAGAAAAACATATACTGTCACAAAAAACTCGCACACAGAGTATGTCTTACAAGGACAAGTTACAGAAGAGAACTGGACAATCTTTACTTTACTAGAGCACATCTCAAATGGAAATTGGAGTTCCTGATTGGTTTAAGTCTAGAATATGTGATAGATTTTTACCTTGATAGCTAGACATCATGTAAGATTATGCCAGAGTCTGCAAAATCTTGTGTAGATTTTATCTAAAAGTTTTATGACTTTTCTGTAGATAAGGCTTCTATAGAAAGTGAAGTCACTTAAAAAATGCATAGTAAAATTATGTTTTGAGTTTATGACATACGAAAAATGTAGCACTATTTATAGTGCATATGCTGTCGAAGTTTCATTCCAATATAAGGAGTTAGTCAGGAAAACACAAATAACACACATACACACACACACGTGCACTAAATTTGCACTTGACATGACAGAGAATAAATTTATGGACATTTTGACATATAACACATAATTACCCATCTCTTATTTCAAAACTGAAAGCTACTTTACAAAAAATTGAACAAAATCAATTTAAAACATGTCTATAAAGTCATAAAGTGTGTAATAGCATCTTCGTATTTTTAAATGACTCTTACTGGATATTTTGCTTCATTTATAGTACTCATTGGTTTCATATATGATTTTTCCTCTGGCTATATTTTCTGCACGGACTTGTTTACTGCTTGTACTGCATTAGAATGCACTCTATGTATCTGATGGAGGAGATAAAGTATGAGTGTGTGTGTGTGTGTGTGTGTGTGTGTGTGTGTGTGTGTGTGTGTGTGTTGGTATCATTTGTTTGTCAAGGCCAATGATTCATTACAGCTTCATGGCCCTGTTCACAGTGCAAACTGGCATCCCTCACAAAGGCAGATATTACAGTTTGTAATATTATTGAAGTCTAATTTTTGTGTTTAAAGACTACATATTATTGGTATTGTGTTCACAACATAGTACTTTTTAAATGGTTGTGTTCATTAAAAATACAAATTTGTGAACTATTGTTTAGGATTAGTGTACTTTAGTTACTTTCAGTTAGTGAGTGAATTATCCTGTTATTTGTTTATTTGTAGCTGTCTATTTACAATGTCTCTTCAAGGATCATCAAAAGAAAGAATGAAAAGTTTCATTGTTTACAGTGAAAGTCACGAAATAATTAGTAATATCATTGAAAAATGTGATGAAAAACTGACTGACATACCCATTGAAACAAGCAACAAAATGAGCTGCAATATTACTATAATAAATCCAAAGGTTTCGTTACGTACTTGAGAAATCAAACAAAATGCAGTCCAGAAGAAGAGCACTCCACACCAGGGAAAACCAATAAAACATGTGAGAAAAGGAAAATTTCCTTGACGATTCCAATAAGTGTGTAGTAAGAAATATTGTTGGAGATTTATATAAAATGAAAACGTACCCAGTGTTAAAAAACTCCTACCTATTATAAAAGAAATAATCAATTTCCATGGGGCTCTAAACCATTAACACAAGTGTTTAAAAGTGTGAAATTAAATTGGAAGAAATGTAGAAGTAAAAGAAAAGTGATAATTGAAAAACCAGAAATTGTAATGATGTGTTACAATTTGTTACAAGTACCTTGTGCAAATTAAAAGTTTTTGAGAATCTGGGAGAAACATATTTTTTTTAGATGAAACATGGGGTAACAGTAACATAACTGTAAACAAATGTTGGCAGTCAAATAAAGTTTCTGGAATGTTACAGAATTACAATATGGTAAACAGATTAGTGACTTTACATGCAGGAAGTAAAAATGGCTTTGTTCCAGGTGCTAATCTTTTGTACAAACTTGGAAGTACTAGTGGTAACTATCATGGGCAGATGAACTATAAAAATATTTAAACATGGGTTGAGAATAAGGTATTGCCAAATATTCTACTGGAATCAGTAATAGTTATTGACAATGCGGCATATCATTCTGTTTTAGCTGAAAAGATTATGACAAAATTGTGATAAAGAATTGTGGTATTAATTGTGATGAAGGTATGAGAAAGGAACATCTTTTTCAAATAATAGAACGCTATTGCCCCAGAGAAAAGCAGTACAAGATTGATCAATTTTTATCAAGCAAGGCTCACACTGTTGTACAATTATATGTCCGACCTCAATCCTATTGAACTTGCCTGGGCAAAAGTTAAAAGTTTTATACAAAATTTCAACAAACATGGAAGTCTTAATTTTACAGAATTGACTCAAATAACTGACTAAGCAGTAATGTCGGTAACTGAAAGTGATGGGATAGTGTCAGACGTTATTGACAAGATTATTATCACATCATATTCGGATGGTGATAATATTAGCAGAGATAATGATGACAACACAGACAGCAATGAAAATGATTCTGATCGGAGTGGCAATGCTGACAGGAAAGAGGAAATAGATGAGGAGTTAGCTCGCCCTCTTTAAAATATAAGTCATCTATTATGTTTTAAAGTGTTAAGCTACAGGTATGTGAAATTAATATTATATTTTAATACTAATATTTTACAGTGCCAATTCTTGTACAACACATAGCTATGGTGACCATATCTTCTCAGTTGCAATCCGGGACATATGATACCAGTTTGGTGGTTGGGTGGGAAGTAGGTTAGATTAGGTTAGGGGGGAGGTATGAGGCATTTCTCAAAACAATGTTGAAAATATACATTCTTTTAATGGAGGTTATATTTGGCATTAATTATTAACAAAGTGATTTGAAATTTGGTATAGAAGTTCAGGTGCATTAGTGCTATAAATGTATAAAATATCATGAATTAATATGGATTATTTACAAAATAACATTAATTTGTCTAACTTTACAAGCAATTTGCATACAAACTATTATTACATATAAATTTTATAAGTTCATTTTATTTGAAATGTTATCCTGAACAATTTTTAATTACAACATATAGTGATCTGATTATTAGCAGTGGAGATATTTTAAGAAAACCAGAAAAAACATGATTTTGCAAGTAAAATTGCTAATAAAATTATGTTGCCAACCAATTTGGTATTTTAAAGTGTATATACTTTCATGTCCTGGACAAATGGTCAAAAGATAAAACCTGCTTCAAACAGTTTCCTAAGAAAGTATAATTTGCTTCCACTATTTCTAGTTAGCATTTCAAATTTATTAACTTACACAAAACTTATGATATTTCATATAATCATCAGTTTTCAAATAAAGCTCATTAGTAAAAACAAAATTAGGCCAACATAAAATTTCAAAAATTTACACACATTTTATAAAAACTTAAATTTTTCACGTCAAGTATATTGAATATTGAATAATAAGCACAATTCTTGCTTTAAAATGATAAAAAAATTTAAAGTCTAAATCCGGACTTTTTAACAATTTTTTGGGACACCATGACCTATATCCGAAATCCAGGACTCTCCCAGAAAAACCACGACATATGGTCACCGTACAGATAGCGTCACAGTTTTTTGGCTTATTGTTCAATGAGAGGAAGCGAGTTTTGATGATATATTGATAATATATTTGTATTTGTTCAGGTATTAGTTTGTTTTGTGTTTTATGTTTGTAATTAATTTGTAATACAAATCAATACAAAACATGACACAATTTTCAAAGCACTCGACTTAGAAAATACACAAAATACTAATATATACACCACAATCACACACAATAACACCAATTTAAAGCACCAGAGACCGACAGGAAACCAAAGCAACAACCATCCAACACACAAATACCTCACAAAGTTCAAAATGAGGAAGGCTGTGGATGGGAACACAAGGCTTCCCGAAACATGTTCCAAATAGGGAGAAAACATCTTGAGTTATAGTCATTATAAAATACATATTATATACATCAAGAAACGGACTGTACCAGAAAGTGTTTGAGTATATACATATATATATATATTACATTTAATATTTATAACTAAATTTACCTCAAGATATACTTTTTTCCTTATTAGGAACATGTTTCGAGAGCTCCCGTGCTCTCATCTTCAGCCTTCGCGATCTTGCGTCTGGTGAAGTATTTGTGTGTTGGCGGCTGGATGCTATTAAGGATGTTTGTTGGTCTCTGGTATTTTAAAGTTGTATTATTGTGTGTGATTGTGGTATATGTATTTGTATTTTGTGTATTTTCGATGTTGAGTGCTTTGAATATTGTGTCATGTTTTGTATTGATTTGTATTTGTTCTGGTATTAGTCTGGAAGATGAGAGCACGGGAGCTCTCGAAACATGTTCCTAATAAGGAAAAAAGTATATATTGAGGTAAATTAAGTTATAAATATTAAATGTATATAATATACATCAAGAAACGGACTGTAGCAAAAAGTGATTGAAATATATATATTGCGACAATACAAGCAAAGGCTGTAATGCACATACATAATATATTATAAATATTTAAGTTAGTTTCAATAATATATAATAGACGAGCAGGTGTGAGATTGGAAGCTGGCTTTCAAGCAGGAACCAACAGGTAAACATCACGTGATTACCACTGCATGTGTGTATACAAGTAAATAATGTGTGTGCGTGAAGCCTGTCTGATCCTGAAAGTTGCAATCTCACCCCCCCAAGTCAATGCTAAATTAAGAAAATAATTATTTTTAAGAAAACCATAAATGTTAGTGAGAACGTAAAAACTTCTAAAAATGTGTAAAAATCGGACACGAGTGCAGTGTGAATTTTACGTAATTCGGAGAATCAGTGCGAGTCCAGTACGATTTTTAATGCATCATAATTATACTAGTAGTGTGAGCATCATGATAATTGCACATCTCATAAGTCATTAAATGAGACACTATTTTATCACCATGAAATCTGCGTTAAACAGTACGATTGGCGAAAAAGTGCAATTATGTGAACTGAGACAGAGAGTGGGGGCTATCATGCGATGTTTCAAATGTCGACAGGCTGATTCCTGAATCGACAGGTGCAGTTTTCTGGGTGGATATAAATAGAAGCCCAGGAGAGACGAACTTTCTTCTCTAACAAACCACAGTTGCGGCGGTACGCTATGCCGGTCCGAGACGCGAATTTTTTAAACTATTTTGGACGAAGTTAGACGAGAAATCTAACATCAGTACGATTTTTGTAGCTGAACTTATAAAGTATTACGGTAATGTTTTTAATTTAAAGTAATAAAAACAAGAATTAAAAAAAGTACCGTAATGAAGAAATCATCGGACGTCTACAAGTAGTCGCCAGCTAAGAACATCAACTCCTGACAGAGTACGAGAGCACGACTAGCAGAGGAAGGAGATGCAGAGGACTAGAGACGTTTCTATAATAACGGCTACAGATCCAGAGCAACATATCATCATAGTCTACAGCAGCCAATGTACCATGGAGGACGAGAGACGAGAGGACAAGCAGTGAGGACAAGAGGACATCCAGGAGGATCGAACCGAAGGAATCACTGGAGGACATGGGACAACTCTGCGGAATTTTAGGTGACGAAAAACCAATACATAATTTTCAAAGAGAAAGACATTAAAAGACTAATAAAAAAAAAGAGAAAACAAAGACAAAACATTTTTGTAAGCGTAAATAATAAGTATGTAGATAGAGATAAAATTCAATGTAATTCATATGTAATCAGAAAATTATTTAAGTATTTTTCGTAATGAACATAACGTAGAGTCATTGAAATTAGTAATTAAATTTATTAACTTTTCTTAATAAAAGCACATAACGTAGAGTCATTGAAATTAATAAATTACATGTGTTAAAATGATTTTAAAGCCATAGAAAGGTATGAATAAAATATAGAATAAGAATGTAGTAACAATTTTTAAAGAAGCACACATTTAGACTGAGCAAGCAAGAAATCTTAATATAATGAAGAAAAGTTTAAATACAATTCATAATATAATATCTAGAATTTAAGATATATGTTTGAAATGTTAACACGACTAGTAAAGACACTTTGAAACCATAGATAATGGATATCATATGGCGTATTGATCATGATTTTTATATTATTATTTTTTTATGTTTGTTTCAAGTAATAAATGAAGCACATTACGATTCATAAAAAGAGTTACTCTTATTATAATTACACCTGAACCCCAATTACACATACACGTTATTTATATTGTTATAATTTTATCAACCGTCAACGTGTGGCACGACATGCATACATGTAATAACGTTGTATCGTTGTAATATATATATATATATATATATATATATATATATATATATATTGCGACAGTACAAATAAGTGATGTACTGAGCATTGAATATAAAAATTTAAATTTACCTAATAAACTGTAAATAATTAATAATATATTAGAAATAAGCATGTCAGGGATTGCAAGCTTGGCTCAGACAAAAATATGAACAGGTGTTTCGACCTGAATCGACGTGCACACACACACAAATATAACTGAAAGTGTGTACACCAGTATTTTGCTAGTGTGTGTGAACGCAGGTCTATGCAGGCGAGTTTGCCACCCCAAGATGAATAATTGCACAATTATTGTTTTTCTGTAATTATTCATAACCTATAATTAAGAATTAAAATCCAAAACCACAATAAAATGTAATAAAATTTACTAAATACTGTGTATGAAAACCACGCGAAAGTGCCACACCGTACGAGTGTAATAGTGAAATAACTGTGTACAAATCGAAAGGGTTAAGTTGCAATGTCCAAAATTACAGTGAACATGTGTTGTAAAAATAGTTATAAGATAAGTATAAGAGTATACTTACAGGACTCTGCAATTCGCAGAAATATAAGAAATAGCGAATTTGACAAAGAGTGGGGGAACTGAATCCAGAGACAGTTTCTGACATGTCGATTTTGTACCACTGCAGGTGTCGACCAAGACATGGGTATAAATAGGACACACAAGCTACAGTGGTTCTCTTTCTTAAATCATCCACGGTGCAGCGGGAGCTTATGCCCATCCGCACAGAATATTTAAATTTCTGTAAATAATTTCATCCTTCCAGTTACATACAGTTATGTAACTGGACTGTAAAGAAACAATATTTAAGTAGTAACAAAATTACATAAGAAGATCCACATCAGAAGATCAACTGACATCCGAAACAGCCGAGGAGAAGTTCCAGAGAGCGATACGACGCTGGACAGACAGAGAGAGAGTCGACGCTGGACAGAGAGAGAGAGAGAGTCGACGCTGGACAAGAGAGGAAGTCGACGCTGGACAAGAGGAGAAGAGCGAATGATGCTGAAGTTCGAGACAGGACGATTACAGAGGGATCCAATGATTGAGTATGATTGACGACAATAAGGTGATAAACAACTTATTTATATCTTAATCATACAATGAACTCAAAGACAATTAAAGACATTTCTATTTTATTTAAAAGTAAGAGCCAATGTTCCTTGTAAAGTAGAATTAAAATCATAGATGTTTTAGAAATACGATTAACGTAACAAGAGCTCAAATTAATATGATATAAAATGATTACAAAGCATTTAAATGAAAACAATTAGTATTTGAGATAAAACAGTAATGAGAAACAAAAGATAAATTCAATAACTATTAATATTTTGAGTACATTACAATATATAAAAAGAGATTTAAATATTGATATTTTGAAACACATTAATCGACTGAGTAGTCTGAAAATGAGATTTTTCTTTAATACAATAATTAGTAGAATAGAATATTTAGTCAGTAAGGATGTATATAGCATAAGCCTTACGGCATAATAACAATTAATAACGAATGTTTTAAATCGAAGTCAGTGCCATGTGCACAATTTTTAATAATACCAAATAAATTTGAAATACCGTTACAAGTTACATAGAGTTCTTATTGCAGATACACCTGAAACCCAATTTAAATGTTATATTGTTACATAATTTGTCAATCTTGAACGTGAGACCGGTCATACTAAATTTGTGTATATGTATATGTGTTTATGTATATGTGTTGTTGCATATTTGGCTCCCAAAGAACGTGGGGCTATACAAATTAAAGTACATATAAAAATTCACACACATAAAGACGTTGTAAATATTTGGCGCTCCAAGATCGTGGGGCTCCGCAAACACAAATAGAAGTGTATTTGTATTAGAAAGTAATTTTAATAAAATAAATATGTTGCATATATTTGTCGCCCTGGACGTGGGGCATGACATGCCTAAATTTATGTACAAAAATTTGTTACATAAATTGTAGCCCATGAACGTATGGCCCGATCCCCATCATTTAACTATTAAAATTTTTTGTATTTAGCTAAATGGTTGCTCTAAAATATAAAGAGTGTGTTAAATGAAAAATGTATAATATGTAATTATTATTTATATTAAACAGTAACTGAATGTAATGTTAATTGTTGTGTAATCACACAGCTGGCGCCCACGAATAATATTGTTTGTCTATGTAACAGGTGTAACTGTAATGAGTATTAATAATAACTATTAATATAAATAAATAAATAAGTAGGGAACGGTTATCAATAATAAGTGTTAAAGAATTACTACTAAATAAATATTTTAATATTAATTCACCATGGCAATATCAGGAAGTTTAAGGATGGGAGAAGCACTTGAAGCTATGATGCAAGCCATATTTGGTGAAGTAGAGAACAAACAAACAGAAAAAGTAAAAGAAAATAATATTAGAACGCAAATAGAAGAGTTAATAGAATTTTTTACAAAGCAGACCGAAAAATTAAGAGAAGAAAGGAAAGCAAAAGAGGAATTAGTAGAAAGAATTGACGATTCTAATACGCACATAGCGTCAGTAGAAGGTGAAGAATTCATAGTAGTTGGAAATACGTGTGTAATTACTAACGATAAGTATAAAGTAATTAACATTAATGAAGAGAAGCAAATTAAGGTTAATAAAACGTACCTTATTAATAGCGATATTCCAAGTGTGAAACACACACACAATAGTAAGTCACATAAGATGACACATGTGAAACACATAAGACACTACACTTACGGAGATAAATATCACTCTAGGTATAACAAGAAATGTATTAAATTGTCTAGACGAAACATTACACAAAATTGTGGTAAATATGACGGTAGATTTACGCACGAGAAATATAAAGCGAACGATAATTATAACTGTAATTATAAAAATTACAGAGGTTATCATAAACGACGTATGAAAAAACAGTCGACAGCTGTTTATATGGGCCTCAAGCAGACTGAATATACGCAATGCATTAGTGACGAGAGAATTATGGAACATGCGGAGAGAAGAGAGAGAAGTTATTCATCACAGCTAAGAAACAAATTCTTGCCGTATGAACAGGTGACTTCTACGATAACAACAAACATCGCAGTAATACAATGGGACGCGGATGTTGTTTACACAAGGGTGAGAACAATGGTAAGCACGGCGACTATGCTACAAAGGAACAATATACGTCCGGTAGACGACGGACAATGCAATTGTTATAACGAGGGGTGTAAGATCGAACTACACACTGAACTCAGAACTCAATACCCGAATGGAATGAATAATTATTTTTAAAATAAAATAATATTACTATTAATTATTAATAATAATATAAGAGAGTATAATTAAGAAATGTTATTTATTAAGGATATGATAGCAAATAAAAAAAGAAATATTAGTGAAAAGAAATAGATATTATTTTAAAGGGTTAATTAAGAAATGTATTATTGATGGTAAGGAATGCTATTGTAGAGAAATATTTAAGAAAGTAATGGTAAAAGATGTTATTGTTGTTATTAATATGAAGAAAGGGTTAGGAATGGAAATAATCCCCATAATTGTTAGAACGGCTGATCAAGCCAACACTTAATGAAGATACAAGGACACAGAAGAAAGCAAGAGTGAAAAGTCATAAGGGCAGAGACTACTTAGGATTAAGGACTTCGAGAAAAATATCGTTGTTTTCCAAGACAGTTCCTCTGTAACCGATCATGCGACACACTACAAAGCTAAAAGATTATTCTGTTACGGAAGTGTATTTCAGGAAAGTAATAGCGATTTGAAAGGTAATGTTAAAGAAATGTAATAAAAGGTAATGAATGTTAATGTATTGTATAAGTAATGTATTGGATAAAGTAATGTCATGTTAAGAAAAGAGTTAAGGAAGATTAGAAGCGAAGGTAAGAATGTATGAGTAAGATAATGTAAAATTAAGGACAGAATTTACACACATACGTAGAAATGCAGAGCATACAGAGGGAGAGCTAATTGCAGTGGATTTTCTGGGACCACTACCGCGATCAAGTCAAGGTGTGAAGCACATATTGGTATGTATCGATGTGTTTTCCAAGGCAGTCCGACTGTACCCAATTATGCGACCCACAACCAAAGTTGTTCTAAAGATACTACTGCAGAAATATATTCCGTTATATGGAAAAATGAAGAAGATACTCAGTGATCAAGGTGTACAATTCCAAAGTGAAAAATGGGAGAGGACGTTAAGGGAAAATGGAATACAACCTGTACTCACATCCATAAGACATCCTCAAGGAAACCTTGCTGAGAGAGTTAACAAAGAATTAGGTAAATATTTACGAATATATTGCCATGATCAACACAATAAATGGGCAGAATATTTACCATTTCTTGAAAAAGCCATTAACGAAAATTATAGTGAAGCAACAGGATACACTCCAATGGAATTAGAAGAAGATAAGAAGCCAAACAGATTTTGGACTAAGTATATAAACAAACCTAATAACCAAAATGTACCTGTACCAATAAGTGTGAAAATTGAATACGCAAAGCAACGGATAAGAGAAAGAGGTAACAAGAGAGTAGAGAGATTTAATCTAACTCACAAGCTACAACAATTCAACGTGGGAGAAAGTATACTACTCAAAGCAAATCCAGTGGGAAAACGGAGTGATAATACGGTGAAGAAATTCTTCAGACTTTATAATGGACCGTATACGTTAAGACAGCGAGTAGGACAACACACTTTCATCGTATATGATGAGATACAGAAGAAAGAAATTGGTAAATTCCACGCAACGTCATTTAGGAAGTTCTACACATGAAAACAACAAGGTCAATGAAACCAGTCAGATCAGCTGTTTGTTAAAGCCACCCTACTACAAGGTCACGAGCAGTGAGCGTGTGAAGAGGGGAGGTAAGACATTTGTATACACTCCAATTAAGGGTGAAATGACGAATATTATTCTTTATTATTTGTTACATTTTTTTGCAAATATAATAATAATAAATAAATAAAAAATTATAATAAATAAATTTATTAAATTTTTTTGTTACCAAGCAGAGGAATAATGCGACAGTACAAATAAGTGATGTACTGAGCATTGAATATAAAAATTTAAATTTACCTAATAAACTGTAAATAATTAATAATATATTAGAAATAAGCATGTCAGGGATTGCAAGCTTGGCTCAGACAAAAATATGAACAGGTGTTTCGACCTGAATCGACGTGCACACACACACACAAATGTAACTGAAAGTGTGTACACCAGTACTTTGCTAGTGTGTGTGAACGCAGGTCTATGCAGGCGAGTTTGCCACCCCAAGATGAATAATTGCACAATTATTGTTTTTCTGTAATTATTCATAAACTATAATTAAGAATTAAAATCCAAAACCACAATAAAATGTAATAAAATTTACTAAATACTGTGTACGAAAACCACACGAAAGTGCCACACCGTACGAGTGTAATAGTGAAATAACTGTGTACAAATAGAAAGGGTTAAGTTGCAATGTCCAAAATTACAGTGAACATGTGTTGTAAAAATAGTTATAAGATAAGTATAAGAGTATACTTACAGGACTCTGCAATTCGCAGAAATATAAGAAATAGCGAATTTGACAAAGAGTGGGGGAACTGAATCCAGAGACAGTTTCTGACATGTTGATTTCGTACCACTGCAGGTGTCGACCAAGACATGGGTATAAATAGGACACACAAGCTACAGTGGTTCTCTTTCTTAAATCATCCATGGTGCAGCGGGAGCTTATGCCCATCCGCACAGAATATTTAAATTTTTGTAAATAATTTCATCCTTCCAGTTACATACAGTTATGTAACTGGACTGTAAAGAAACAATATTTAAGTAGTAACAAAATTACATAAGAAGATCCACATCAGAAGATCAACTGACATCCGAAACAGCCGAGGAGAAGTTCCAGAGAGCGATACGACGCTGGACAGACAGAGAGAGAGTCGACGCTGGACAGAGAGAGAGAGAGTGTCGACGCTGGACAAGAGAGGAAGTCGACGCTGGACAAGAGGAGAAGAGAGAGGCGACGCTGGACAAGAGGAGAAGAGCGAGTGATGTTGAAGTTCGAGACGAGGACGATTACAGAGGGATCCAATGATTGAGTATGATTGACGACAATAAGGTGATAAACAACTTATTTATATCTTAATCATACAATGAACTCAAAGACAATTAAAGACATTTCTATTTTATTTAAAAGTAAGAGCCAATGTTCCTTGTAAAGTAGAATTAAAATCATAGATGTTTTAGAAATACGATTAACGTAACAAGAGCTCAAATTAATATGATATAAAATGATTACAAAGCATTTAAATGAAAACAATTAGTATTTGAGATAAAACAGTAATGAGAAACAAAAGATAAATTCAATAACTATTAATATTTTGAGTACATTACAATATATAAAAAGAGATTTAAATATTGATATTTTGAAACACATTAATCGACTGAGTAGTCTGAAAATGAGATTTTTCTTTAATACAATAATTAGTAGAATAGAATATTTAGTCAGTAAGGATGTATATAGCATAAGCCTTACGGCATAATAACAATTAATAACGAATGTTTTAAATCGAAGTCAGTGCCATGTGCACAATTTTTAATAATACCAAATAAATTTGAAATACCGTTACAAGTTACATAGAGTTCTTATTGCAGATACACCTGAAACCCAATTTAAATGTTATATTGTTACATAATTTGTCAATCTTGAACGTGAGACCGGTCATACTAAATTTGTGTATATGTATATGTGTTTATGTATATGTGTTGTTGCATATTTGGCTCCCAAAGAACGTGGGGCTATACAAATTAAAGTACATATAAAAATTCACACACATAAAGACGTTGTAAATATTTGGCGCTCCAAGATCGTGGGGCTCCACAAACACAAATAGAAGTGTATTTGTATTAGAAAGTAATTTTAACAAAATAAATATGTTGCAATATATATATATATATATAACATATTTAAATCATTTCAAAGGGGAAGACTCAAGAATTGTTAGATCTTCTTTCTAAGCAGGAGTAAGTACATTCAAGATCATCTCCAGTCTACATCAGGCTTTAAAGGTACATCAAGCGATATTCAGAATGAATTAGTTGAATCTGTAACTTATATATATATTTCAAGAGAAGATTAAGGCGGAGTTAGATTCTTGCGATTTTATTGGAATTCAGGCTTATCAGAATTTATTTTTAATGTTTTGCAAAAGTGGGGTGTAATTGAGAAGGTAGTCTGTCAAACATATGATAGAGCCTCAGTAATGGCTGGAAAGCATGGAGGTGTTCAGTACTATGTAAACAGACTTGCCCAAGAGCATTATTTCTACATTGCTGGCTCACAAGTTAAACCTTGCTCTTCTTCATTGTTCTAAAACAATAAAATCGGTTAGTCTATTCATTCACAATCTGACAGCAGTTCATACTTTTTTTTTTGTATATCCTCAAAGAGATCACAGCTCTAGAATCTAGACAATTTAAACTTCCACAAGCATCCATTACACTACCCGTTGGAACTTCCATTCCAGAGCAGTTCGTACCATCTTTTCCCACTAATGTCCATTCATTTGTGTGATGTATTAGTTTGTCCATTCACACAAATGAAGCCCCTACCCTCCAAGCGCTTCCCAAAATCCATAAAGAAGATATTCCGATCCACCCCATTATCAACTACCGTAATGCCCCTGCACACAAACTCGCAAAATATCTAGACAAAATTATCAGACAACACACACAACTAGACAACAACATTGCAGTAAAAAACAACACAGACCTAGTAACAAAAATAAAAGACATACACATCCCCCATAATGCCACATTAGCCTCCTTTGACATTAAAAACCTGTACACAAACATCCCCATCTCTGAAACA
This sequence comes from Magicicada septendecula, assembly GCA_034769895.1. Lineage (NCBI taxonomy): Eukaryota > Metazoa > Arthropoda > Insecta > Hemiptera > Cicadidae > Magicicada > Magicicada septendecula. The sequence continues at coordinate 353,268,467 of CM068376.1, read as the reverse complement.
ATCACCATCCTACAAAACAAACTCAAACAGAACAACACACCAGACGAACTTATCAACGAAATAACAGAAACTCTGAACATTATCACAAAACAAAACTACTTTACGTATAACAATAAATTCTACACACAGAATGATGGTCTACCCATGGGCTCCCCCATATCCAGCATTCTAGCAGAAGTCTTCCTCCACCACTTAGAAAAAACAAAATACTCACAAACAATGACAGACACTCACATAAAATACTATATTGGCACAGATACGTTGATGACATTCTAATAATATACAGGGGAAACAAAAGACAATGTGAACAGTTACTAACGCACATAAACAAAATACATAAAAACATAACCTTTACTGCCGAATACGAACACAACAATACCATAAACTTCTTAGACCTCTCCATCACAAAACTAGAACACAGGCACAAATTCAGTATATAGGCTACATAAAACCAACTACAACTGACACACTAATACACAATTCATCCAATCACCCAATACAACACAAACTAGCTGCCTTCAGAACCATGATACATAGACTTAACAACATCCCCTTAGATGAAAAAGACTACAAAGACGAACTAAACACGATAAAATATCTAGCAGAATCTAACGGATATGACAGAACAATAGTCAGTAAACTCCTACACAAAACAAACAACAGACAAAGACAGAAAACAACAAATTCATAACACTAACATACATCAACAAAGAAACTGAAAAAATAGCCCACAAATTCAAAAAAGCAGGAGACACAATCGCTTACAAAACTACTAACAAAACAGAACACACACTATCAAAACACACACACAAAGCACAAAACAAATTCAATCTACCCGGTGTTTACAATCTAAATTGCTCAAATTGCAACAAATTCTACATAGGCCAGACAGGACATAGCTTCAAACAGAGGTACACTGAACACACAAAGGCACTCAACTCCACTACAGAATCCACCTTTGCAAACCACCTCATTGAAGCAAACCACACATATAAAAACATCGACAATAACATGAACATTCTACACGTACACACAAAAGGCTGAAAACTAGACACTCTAGAACAATTGGAAATATACAAACACACGAAAACAAATAAAAACGACATCCTAAACGAACAGACACAATTCAAATCGCACGCATTATTCGAACATATCTCACCCCACACACACAGCATCGATCTTTCGAAATTCAATTCCGTCACCCACAACAGGACGGACAGCGCTACCAGCGGCAGCCTCTGAAGAAGCCTTTTAAATGCGAAAACAGGTTCAGGCTGTAAGGTGAAACTTTATGTTTTTACTTATAAAAAACTTTGTGTTCCGAGTCGTTAATATAATAGTGGTATTGAGTTTTTAATGAAATGTTTAGTCCTGTGAAGAGAATAATTTGTAGCAAGTAAACATATGTGAGATATCTCCACAAGCATCCATGATAACAGCAAAAGTGACTGTTACTGGAGCTCTGAGAACCATTATATGATCCATCAACTGCCTCTGCGATCTCAAAAATTGGCATGTGGTGTGCAGTTTCATGGCAATGGATTATTGAGACACTATATTTTTTGAAGACATAATCAGTGTAGACCTTTCTCTAGATATTATTAAGAAGATTATTGCAATGACAACAACTTCAAATGTTGCGAATTACAACTTAAGAGAACTAAAGAATTAGGAGAGAAAACAGCATGGTACAAAATTTGAGAACTGTAAAAAAAATTTATTGGGTCTTTGGCTGTTCTAAGCAAAATTCAAGAGCCTTAGAAAAAACCCTTCAAGACTTCAGTAGGTTCCCCATATTAAGTCATTAAGAATATACTAAAATTAAAGTTTTCTTCATACACTTGGTATTTCTGGAGTCACACCAAACATTTCTGTAAGCTTTTCTATATTCATATTGTGACATGTTACAATCAGTATACTAATTGGTTAGTAGTAATCTCATCAGCCATGCTGATCCATTTTCTGGCAGATATTTGTAATAGTAAAGTAAAGTAAAGTAATAATTGTAATTGTAATAGTTGTAATATTTGTAAAGTAAATAGAAATATTTTAGCAAAACATACAAACTTTTCGAAAATGAAGTAACTAAAGTTCATGGAAAAGAACAGTTTCTGAAACAAACCTTTCTAGAGAAAGATACATACTCCAAAATTACAAGGTTGTAGTGAGTGTTTAGAGTGGTAGAGATGAATAAAATGAAAATGATTAACAACCAAATGATTGGAAATGAAAAATGAAAGCACTAAAATGGACAACTGATAAGAAATATTTTAATAAACATAATGAAACAAATTAGTAAAATTTACTAAGAAAACAAAGGAATTCAGAAATTCAATCAAACAAAATTATTTGTATTTATGACAAATGAAATAAGCCTATAGGTTGATAACCACAAACTAGTACATAGGGTTACTAATTTCACAGTTCCAGAAAAATTTTAACTATTGGATATTGAACATTGGCTTGAAAAGATAGTAAGCAATATATGGTACAATATATTATATAGTATCATGATTGTATCAATAGTAGTATCAATATATAGTAAAACACGTTCTCAAAAAAATAAATGGAAAAGAAAAAATACACAATTTCAATATCTGTTTGAACTGAAAACAAGAAATTCCTTTAAGTTGGTGTAATGTGTTGTGTTGCTGTGAGACAGAACAGTGATGTTAGTGCACTAATTAAGGTGCATTTAATGTTTTAAGTAGGCCTAAAGCTGAAGAACACTAATGAGTTATTCTTAGATATAGTAATATAGATTAGGCCAAATTACTCATTAGACTTTGAGTAAATGTTAATGATATAAAGTGCTGATAAAGATGTTTAAGACCATCCATTAAAAAGATTGATTGCGCATATGAACAGGAGTTAGACATATTAATACAAGATTCTCACCCAACAAGATACAGGAACAATTACTTATAATAAATTATAGATTATTTATAATAATAGACTTAAACCTGCAGTAGACAATCTAGTTTTTATAAAACAAATAGGAAGAGAATTGAAAATTGTTTGTTTGCAAATATTATACCGATACATGTTTTCTTCACATACAAGTGATGGCAGGTTATGATTTTTAATTGTATTTTCTCATAATAAATGTGTGTTGTTAATGATGCTTTGTTTTCTTCTAAGAATATGAACAAAAATAATACAGACAGCAGGCCACAACAACTCTGTATTTGCTGCATTTATAGTACTCATTGGTTTCATATATGATTTTTCCTCTGGCTATATTTTCTGCATGGACTTGTTTACCGCTTGTACTGTGGGAGGTGATAGACATTTTTAACTCATCTAATGCTGAACTTAGCTATGAAATTGGCACGGAATTATCTAGGTCTTTTTCACCTAGCGGAATGTTGTTAAGTCTATGTACCGTATCATAGTTCTGAAGCCAGCTAGTTTGTGTTGTATTGGGTGATTGGAGGAGTTTGTATTAGTGTGTCAGTTGTAGTGGGTTTTCTGTATACAGTATACTGAATTTGTGTCCGTGTTCAAATTGTGTGATGGAGAGGTCTAGGAAGTTTAAAAACAACACAGACCTTGTAACAAAAATAAAAGACATACACTCCCCCATAATGCCACACTAGCCTCTTTCAACATTAAAAACCTATACACAAATATCCCTATCTCAAAAACAATCACTATCCTGCTTTTTGACAATCACAATATAAACATATTTTTGACAATTTCATCAATGTTTCAGTATTATAGGCACACAGTAAAGCACTTCTGTTGATTTTAAAACAATTAACAATAAAATGTAAGTACACTTACCTATAATTGCATATTATTTTATACTTCAAACTGAAAAATTTAAATGTCCCACTAGACTACAGCAATAAATTTAACCCTCTAAGAAAACAAGTTAACTTTAAACTAAAGAATTCTACCAACCTAACAACTTAAACAATTTTTACTCAGCTGTTTTTTAATTATTTTACATGATCTGGTTATTATTCATTAGGTTTAATTTTATTTCACTTTCTTGACAAAATATTTACATTTTGAACATAATATATTCCTTTTAGACTACAGCAATAAATTGAAATCTCTAAGAAACGGAAGGAACTTTCAACTGAAAAATTCTACCAACCTAACAACTTAAACAATTTTTACTCAGCTGCTTTTTAATTACACATGATCTGGTTATTATTCATTAGGTTTAATTTTATTTCACTTTCTTAACAAAATATTTATATTTTGAACATAATATATTAAGTTTTTAATCTGTTTTAATCTACATATAATGAATATAATTTCTGTTTAAAAGACAAAATGTAAATTATGTATTGCCATTATAGATGAAAAAACAATCACAGCAAATAATTTTTATAGTAATTCTAATAGTTCCGATGGACACCCTTGTCTGAAAAAGCCACGAAACCTAAAAAAACGGGGTTTTTATGTTTCTACGTAAACTACAGGTCAAGCCTAGGTGCGGAAACGAAAAACTTGAACTTTTTATTTGCAAGTTGCGAAAAAATGGAAACTTACTTATAGCAATACAACACTGAAACACAATAACGTACCTTACATAGTGTATACTATTATTCATATTAGATGCAGAATAACGTTACAATTAATAAATATTTACTCTCGTAGTCTTCATGCTGTTTGTAAATGCAAGTAGGCCTACGGTACCACATGAAAACTCGGTTGTGCAGAACATCACATTACTTACTTATCACTAAACAAATTTTCTTTTACTTACTGACATAGTAAAAATACTGACTCAAGCACAGGTAGGCCTATGCCTTCATTTGCTAGTGCGCAGAGATTAGATGTTACACAAATGACACATGTAACCAATGGCGAAGTTACATGGAGGCAATGCCTACCCTAAAATATTCTGTAGAATAAAAATTATAAATACGTATGAACTACACAACGTAAAGATTATACATAGTTACCGCGACTGTCGAATTTATTAGGCCGAAACGTCCTTTACTGAGCGACCTCTAGATGGTGACAGATGAGACTCGCCATAGCTCGTTTAAAGCGAATTAGGCAACCTGAACTAGAGCTCTATAATATAGGTATTCGCACCCGCCATCTTTGCTCCGAGACTTTTAAATGTAATGTGGCGGGAGCAATGTAAGCACGTTGTGCGTTGCATTATTTAATGTAAATTATGTATGTAAATATTAATATTTGTACATATCAGGGTTATAACCTTAGTGTACTAATTTGATTTATGTATTACACACGAATATGTATAACAATCATATCATCTTGTCAGTGAAAACAAGGTTATAAATACTGGTGTTAGAGATATTATTAATGTTATGTAGTATGTTTTGCAGATTGTTGTACTACATCTCATAATCATAATGACTGGTTGTTGTGCTGTAAATTGCAAAAATCGAACAGAAACTAATTTTAGAACATTCAAATTTCCGGCAGACCCTATTCGATGTGCAAAATGGATTCAAAATATCAGACGAGACAAATTTATACTAAGCAAGGGAATGCGTCTGTGTGAGGTAAATTTAATGGTTGTTCCTTAAAAGTTTGTGAATGTTAATCATAACGACTAAAAATGTAATACACCTTTGCACTTTTAGGTTCATTTTGAAAGTTCACAGTTTGAACAGGCACGAGTAGATGGTTGGAAAAAACTGAAGCCTAATGCCATACCGACTTTGTTTGACGTACCAAATCCACCTCCTAGGATCGGCCCAGTTTCATGCAGATCACTGTACAAGGTGGTTTATTTTTTTAATCCATTAATTATAAATATAATGTTATAACTAAAGCCCGGATTCACGTGCAATTGCATCTTTTTTCTTGCTAGTTCGTAAACGGCCAGTGACAAGTTATTTATCCGAATAGGGATGTGTAGATCATTTTAACATACATTTTATTTTGCACAAAATTGCACGTTTTGGGGGTTACTGCATAAAATTGCACATTCTATAGTTTTAATGCACAAAATTGCACATTTACCTGTTTTTCGAAAATCAGCTGCGCGATAGCCAAGCGCGAAACATACACGCAGATCGTAAACAAAGTCGAGAACAAAATCAGCACGAAGAAATTCTAGTCCAGTAAGCGCAGCTTTTGACGTAACAAAATTTTGACTGTCGATGGAATTTCACGAAATTTGATATGTATGTTCTATATGCACTCTAGAACAAAGTTAAACTGTACGCTTTTTATTTGGGGGTGAGAACCACCCCTTTTTCAAGGGTGATTGATAAAAAAAATTAACCCCAGGGTCCAATAGAGAATCAAATTGTAAGCAAAAAATTCAGTACGCAACTGTTTTGAAAAATGCGTTGTTTTCGAGTTATTCCAAATCAACATTTTCGATTTTTACCCCCAAAAAACAGGATTTTAGCGTAACTTTTTGCGAATAACTAAAAAACGTTTGAGTTTATAGTAAAAATGAATAGAACCAAAATTATTCTATACGAAATAACAAACAAAATGCGTTTTGGCCGGGTTTTAATCCACAAGTTATTTTCAAGATATGGCCGTGAGAAGTTGTAACTTGCAAATTTTTTGCCTGTACTAACAAAGTTTAACCCTTCCTACTAACCGAGAAAAATACTTTTGACTATTAAATGTCTAGTGCAATGAAAAATACATTATTGTTAATTTTAATAAAATGTTAAGCTAAACATTTTATTATTAATTTTAACTAAATGTTAAGCAAAAAACCTGAATATAAACTTAATAGTAAGTAAGTTAAAAATGTAAATTCGTGTTTATTAAAAATAGTTTTAGTAACTTTATTTGGACTTTTGGACAAACAAAGTTTAGTAAACATTAATTCAACAGCCATCTATTATAAACAGGACTAAAAGTAAAATCTGAGAATATATACCTAACAAAGTGGTAAGTGGTAACGATTGGTATTTGTTGTTTTTTAGACAAAATTATTCTTCTCTTACTATGGTCTGAATCAGTAAGTTTTAAGATGAAAACTATTATTTCCATATTTTTAAGGACGTGGGACATAATTTCACACTTTGAAATTATATTTTTGGCACGAAAAACTATAATAGTTTATGTAATATCGAAAACAAACTTATACTGCGTCCCATGTATACACAAGCGCCACCATAATATTATGTCAGTCTCGGAACAAAGATGGCGAGTGCGAATACTCCCTTTTATAGATCCTTACCTGAACTTGCCTCAGCGTTTTTTCTATACATCGTATGTAAGCAATGTGTTGGTTCGATAGGGAAGTGAAGGGAGGGGGGATTGTCCCGTGCTGTACACATAGAGCGTTGAGGTATGCCTCACTTCTGTGGTCCAAACATTCAAGTTAAAGCGCACTGTGTTGTTTATAAGTGTGTTTATTTTATGCGGTTATTAAAAGTGTCCCTGTTATTCCGCTGAACTAACAGATGATCAAGATTGTTATTTGAATTATTTGTAACATTAAACATATATATAGAAACTAATTAAGTTTAAAAAATTGAATTTCAATCAGTTGTATTATTGTGTATGAGTAATACAAGGATTGTTCAATAGAAACACTTATAGAGCTGTAAAGCATTTTTTATTCAACGATTTTAAAGGAAGTCTCCATTAACATTACTGTAAGATATGTGTTCCACTGTTGCACCAACCTATAGATTCCCTGCTAGTAAAATTCTTACGGCTGTTTGTGGAACCATTCGCTTACAGCAAACTCTACCTCAGCGTCCGATTTGAACCACCATCCTTTTAGTGATTCCTTAAAAAAAAATTTAAGATAAGATTTTTGCCTACCCATTCATTAACTACTAGCTTCGCCACTGTATGTAACGTATGAATATACTGTAGATATATATACCATTTGGAGTCGTAGAGTTATTAATGACTTGAGAATTGTGTACAAGGTCTGAGGGGCGAAGCCCCGAAGACGGGCGGTGTAGGCATTGTCAATTCACGCGCGCTTCGCGTGAATATCATTGTCTGTGAGGACCGCCGACGGGCCGAGCCATTGAGTTCTGTTTCAACTTGATGTATTATAGTGTATATTAAAAATATATGATCAGGGTTACCAACCTTCGCATGAGTTCAAATTTGTTGTGTGATATAATGTATGTTAAATCTATATGATCAGGTTTACCAACCTATGCATGGGTTCAAACTTGATATGTGTATTATAGTGTATATTAAAATATATGATCAGGGTTACCAATCTTGCATTATTGTGGGGGGTTCCAACTTGATGCATTATAGTGTATATTAAAATATATGATCAGGGTTACCAACGTTTGCATGAGTTCAAATTTGTTGTGTGTTATAATGTACATTAAATCTATATGATCAGGTTTACCAACCTATGCATGGGTTCAAACTTGATATGTGTTATATAGTGTGTATTAAAATATATGATCAGGGTTACCAATCTTGCATTATTGTGTATAGAACAGATCAGCCAACATTTTTCTGTGGTGGGAAATTCAAACTATATGAGCAGACGCATTATTAAATTGTCTCTCTCTCTCTCTCTCTCTCTCTCTCTCTCTCTCTCTCTCTCTCTCTCTCTCTCTCTCTCTCTCTCTCTCTCTTTCGCTCTCTCGTTCGTCATTTCAACCAATTTGTACCAGGATCTAAGTTTGTAAGAATAACTGCGTGCGCGCGCACACACACACACACATATATACACAAACACACACACACAACGATACAGAATTACATATAGTTATTCTTCACTATTATGTTTTTCAATTGTAATGAGGCGTTATACTTGACTCTCTAAATCGAGCTGCAGACGACTGACCACGAGGAGTTGATTAAGCCTTGTACCAGGTCCCTCTGCAGTGTCTAGATTAACAACCGCGCTCTCGTTCTTCCAAGGCGGTCTGTGTGGTAAAGTGTTACGCATAAAAACTCCTCTGAAATAAGATATTTTCAAAAGTTTTGCGTACACATACAAATCGCCATCGAACAATGTATGCACTGCACACACACACACACACACACACACACACACACACACACACACAGGGTCATTGACCGTGGTGGTGGAAAGCTTTTAAGAAGTTAGCGATATTGAAAATATTTTCGTAATTAACCAAATTAAGGAAATAATCGAACCGACAAAACATTAATCCAAGAATTTACATTTTCAGCAGTCTACACATTGATTCGTACATAGATTTCAATCTACATAGATGTATGCAGATAAATGAAATACATATTTTACATTAAATACATTTCTGATTACTATACACGGAATTACATATTGTTATCTGCTCGTACGCAAGTGGTATATCCTTTGCAGGGGTACACTTAGTAAGTGATATTATAAAAAATTATTTACAACGCCCGACTAAAAATCATATTTTCAGTTTCTACAACACTAGCTTAAGCCAAGGGGTCATTGACCGTGATTACAACGTCCGAATCGGTGCGTCCTACTTTCTAATTTGACACATGACAGTCATTAGCAGCGATTTAGAAATTAAGCGGCGACGGTAAGTCGGGTTACTTACGGATTATAAAGTATTTACTCCCAAAACGGACACAAGCTGTCCCCACTACCAGTGTACAATATATACGCGAAGAAAATCAGTTGCAATTTCTCATTTCGACTGTCTGCGTGTGCTTGATACATCGTGAAATCTATCACTGCGTACAACAGCATTTTTTAATAGCTGAAAGACCGTTTTGCATTATTATTATACGTCTTACGAGCCTTCAGTATACACAACGTCCGTCATTTAAGGGTGTGTTGACAACGCACGCTAGTTTGGTAAGTGTTGCGTGCTTAACGCTCTCGAGTTTTTCTTGAGTTAGTGTAGCAAGCTGAATGATGCTGGTAGGGAGTCAGAAAAATGTTTTTGAATGAATTAGTGGACTGTAAAATCAGATTTAAGTAACGTTTATTTGAGCATTATTCAGAAGCGCAGGCCCACGCAATTACGTCAGGCGCACATAGCCAAAATACAAAGTGTGGCGTAGATTGCCAGGCTACATAATGTGTAGCATTGAAAAGAGATCGAATAAGAAGTACATTAGTAAATTTAGATGCCGCGGCTAGCGAGAAAGGAAGGGTGCAAACGCACAGCTTAAAGGTTGAGTGATAACTAACTAAACGCAGCGGCGGGCAACGAGTGCTGCACCGCGACGTATGACGTAAGTGCGCTGGGCTGATTGCGCGTGAGCAAGTACAAGGTACAATGTATTAACATACTGCCCGCCTCAAAATCGGCGATTTTGACATAGTTTGCAGTAAAAAAAAAGAACAAGTTATTTAAAACATACAAGTATACATGAATAAGTTACACATCTAAGGGATGCGACAATACATGGTACATGAATATTGGCAAAAATACAAATATAATATAAACAAGTGTAAATACATTATTAATCAATGCTCAATAAATAATATGTAACAATAGTCCAAAGGCTTGAATATGCGATAAAACATAATAAGAATAATAACAATAATACATGGCAATAAGGACATCGTAGGTGGCATTGCACCATCATTAGAGAATCCAACAAATTTAAAAATAACAGCGTGACACTTAGCGTATAATAAGCAGTATTACACAATAATACAAGGCAATATACCTGAAAAATTCACTATGATAATATACAATAGAAATATACCACAAAAAATTTCTATAATAATATACAATAGAAATACCAAAAAAAATTAATATAATAATATACACTGCACCACACAGTACACCATAATTGACATCACACTAAGAAAAAGAAACGTTTAAATGTTCACCAATGCACCGCAACATGGCGTCCATTAAATGATACAATAAATACAAGTGCATAAATAGGTACACATTACATAAGTAACATAACATAAGCTACATAAGCAACATTGTACTTAGTAAAATGTGCATGGTAGAGCATGTGCTCGACCGGCAATGTCCCGGGCATGAAGCACCGAGATGTCAATCAGTCTGATGCCACCGGAAGTGGGCACAGCTTATGAATAGGTCTACGCAGAATGCCGTTAGCAGTACGGACGTCCGCGACACGTACTAACGAATCCTGCCCTAGATATGTCTGAGTGACAATACCGCGTTTCCACAGCAATGGTGGAGTATTGTCTTCTAAGATAAGGACTAGCTGTCCTATAGATAAATTTTTGGAATGCCTTTTCCATATATTTCTCTGCTGCAGCTGGTGCAGGTAGTCTCTAGACCAACTCTTCCATATAGAACGGGTAAATTTCTGCAGCAGCTGCCATCTCCCCAAGCGACCCAATTTTGTATCCGAGTAATCGGGTTCCGGGAGCGCGGTAAGGGGGGAGCCAACCAAAAAATGAGCTGGAGCCAAAGGCTCGGGATCCCCAGCATCATTTGACATGGAGAACAAGGGACTGGCCTGACTTGGCTTGGCTTGACTTAGTCCCACGTGGACTGGCGAAGTCTTGAGCGGATTTTTGGAATTCGTCCTGCTGCAAGAGTTTGTAAATGATTTGGACCGCTGCCCGCCCTGACGTAGCAACATAGGACCGTCGTAGTCGACGGCGCGTTGCGAAAATGACTTGGAGGGAGTGACCCTTGGCGCAGGTAATTGACCTAACAGTTGGCGTGAACCAGTATAATCTTTGTGCAAAGACTGGTTTTGCCTAGACTTAAGTTCAAGGGTTTGACACCTGCGAACCGCTTCGGTAAGGGAATCGCCGAGGCATTCTGTAGTGGGGGGTAGCGACACAACAAACCTACCACTATCGTTACGATAGGTGTTTGCGAGGAAGTGATTTTCACACTCCGAATCCGCATCTGAAGGAGTACGGCATGAAACATCCTCCAACTGCCAGAAGGCCTTGAGTTGCGATGAGATAGCATTATTGTCGTCGAGGGCAATGAATGAAGAGACCGGTTTAGTCATGTCTACGTTGAAGGGTAGATTCCCGGCGAGTATAAACCCTAGCTTAGTTTCCTGGATTGTCGAAAAATGTGGACTTCGAACAAATTTAGTCGGCTCAATTAACTGCAAAAAGTATTGTGCCCCAAGTAATATGTCAATTTGTGACGAATTATTAAATTGCGGGTCAGCTAAAAATATCCCCTTTGGAATTTTCAACGATGCGATGTCAAAGGATTCTGTTGGAAGATTATTTGTGATTCTGGGCAAAACAGCGCAGTGGACATTTAAAGTGAAGTCCTTATAGCGTGAGTTTAAGCGCACGCGTGTGCTAAAATTGGCCTGACATGATGAGTTATTTATGCCCGTGATAGGCAGCTCGGATTTGTTTAGTTTTAGGCCCATGCGGCGGGCGAAACCCATAGTACAAAAATTGGCTTGCGACCCTGAATCCAGCATGACTCTTACCGGGCGCCTTTTACCGGCATGATCGGTAGTAGTGCATACGGCGGTGGACAATAAAATTGATTTATTCGTCTGTAGCTTCAAAGAACATTGCTTATTGTTCCTGTTGTTCGACTGATTTATCGAAGCATGGAGCATGGTGTGGTGCCTTTTCGAGCATGCCTTACATGAAAATTTAGAATGGCAACGCGAGCTGTCATGGCCCGACCGTATACAATTCAGGCAGAGTTTATTATTTATTAACACTTCTCTACGTTGTATAGGATGTAGGGCTATAAATTGCGGGCATTCAAGCAGTTTGTGATTACCACGACACAGCTGACAAAATTTATTGTTTGTTTGAGTGTGCACTAGTGACCCAGTGAACTCCGCGCGTTTAGTTGATTTGCGATAAGAAGCATTATCGCTAACCTGTCTGACGCCAGACGAACCAGTCGGTGCATTTATGTTTTGTAACAGCTGACGTCTTGAATTTAAAAACTTAATAAAATTATCGTAAATCGGAAGCTGTTTTTCGCCCAAAGTTTCCTTCCACAACCTGCACGTATGCTCGTCAAGTTTTTGGGCGAGAAAATGCACAAAAATAAGCTCAAACATATTTACTGAAAGTTTCAATGAGTTCAGCGCATTTATATTGGCGATGAGCTCATCTATAAATTTAGAAATGCTGAGCACGGACTCACGTTGAATGTGCCTCATGCCCAGGACGTTTGCTGCATGATAAGTGGTAACAATTAATTTACTGTCATAGCGGGCCTTTAACAAATCAATGGCCACCGTGTAATTTTCGTGCGCGATAGGGAGCGATTTTATGACATTCAGCGCCTCGTCTTTTAATGATAAGTGCAAATAGTGTAGTTTCTGGATGCCAGTCAGGTCCGTTCGGACATGAACTAACTGCAAAAACATGTTGTAAAAATGTTGCCACTCAATTATATCACCTGCGAAACAGGGTAGCTTAATCGGTTGCAACTGAATGGGAGGCATGCTGAATGTAACTACTTCGGACGGACTTGCTGCCTTCCTGCTCGTCTCCTCGGCATGGTCTATTAAATTTTGCAGCTTGCATTCTATGCTGCATAAGTCATCTTCGGTCTGAACCCTATCGCTCGCGGAAGCAAAATCGGAGTCCTCAGACTCGATTTGTGTTTGGATCTCATCATATTTGGCTGATAGCTCCATAAGGCGCCGAAGCTATATTTTTAGTGCATAATGGTCATGCGTATCATGATCGAAATTGTCTGCGTATGTATTTATGCGAGATATAGAAGCCTTGATCGTGCCACGTTTCTTGATCAGCGCCTTCATATCCATCATGATTGGGTATGAGAGAAAAAAGAAAAAATTTAAATGATAATACAAAAAGACCAAGTTAATGCAACGCGATGAGCAAGACCAGGCAGGAAGTCCAAATTATAAAGTCACGCAACGACACGGTAATACTTACTTAACACATCTTAAACTAATTTTATGTGACAATAAATTCTAAATTAGGCAGTACAAACAATATAGCAGTATAATCATTAATGACGTGAGTGCTGTTTGAAAAGGTACGACTTACAATTAAAGAAAATATTTGTTGAGTTCGCAAAGAAATTATAAGTTCATATTCAAATTGTTGAAAAACATTTTAAATTATTTTAAATTATTAAAATTATATTATTATTTCAATACTGCTTTGTTTATTTTAATGGCATTGAGAAAAAATATGCGAATCATGCAAGTTGAAACTAATATAAAACATGAGTTCATAGTCAGTTGAAATGGTACTTATCGGCACGTTCTAGAAGGCATCGAAAGCTTGTCGGAACCCTTGTAGTCGTGTCAGGTACCCAAGAATAGATGATGCAGACATAGTCGCTGCCTGTCCGGTGATGTCCGATGCGGTCGAATCCTGTCTAGATAGGCTGCTCTGGATTTTCCCACATGCCGAATGCCACGTGCTAGATGCTCATATCCTGCAATGATGATTCCAATGTTCCGGTTGGCGAGATATGACGTCCCCAAGTCGTGTGATACGATTTCCAAATGTAGGTGATAATTAACGAGTTGTTGAATTAAATCATGAAGAAAAAGGAAATGCTGATAGGCCTGCTTAATGCACTGAACCATGAGACGAATTGTCCATGAAGTTAGTCACGTCCGTGAAATACATATCCGCGGCCCGGAGGACCATATGATGCATGCCGCTGTGGACGAGAATGCTGTCGCTGGGCGAAAGTGCGGTCGCTCGGGCCAAAAATGTTGTCGCTTGTGGACAAAGAATGTTGCCTGTAAGGCTAAAATAATATCCAGGTTCGGAAGACCAAATGTTGCGTGCTTAACGCTCTCAAGTTTTTCTTGAGTTAGTGTAGCAAGCTGAATGATGCTGGTAGGGAGTCAGAAAAATGTTTTTGAATGAATTAGTGGACTGTAAAATCAGATTTAAGTAACGTTTATTTGAGCATTATTTAGAAGCGCAGGCCCACGCAATTACATCAGGCGCACATAGCCAAAATACAAAGTGTGGCGTAGATTGCCAGGCTACATAATGTGTAGCATTGAAAAGAGATCGAATAAGAAGTACATTAGTAAATTTAGATTGCCGCGGCTAGCGAGAAAGGAAGGGTGCAAACGCACAGCTTAAAGGTTGAGTGATAACTAACTAAACGCAGCGGCGGGCAACGAGTGCTGCACCGCGACGTATGACGTAAGTGCGCTGGGCTGATTGCGCGTGAGCAAGTACAAGGTACAATGTATTAACAGTAAGTGTACATGAAACATTTTGAATACGTTAATAAGTGAACATAATTTTATTGTATGTACAGATTTTATTTAAACGTAAAAATTATTCGCATTAAAACATTACCAAGTGCATTATTTATTGAATTTAATACATGACTCGTTCAAATAAGTATGTGTGTGTGTGTGATCAAATTACTATGTCTGTTACAATTCTGAAATTTATTCTTGTCGTGCTTTTTATATTACACTACATAATTTTATTGTATGTACAGATTTTATTTAAACGTAAAAATTATTCACATTAAAACATTATCAAGTGCATTATTTATTGAATTTAATACATGACTCGTTCAAATAAGTATGTGTGTGTGTGTGTGTGTGTGTGTGATCAAATTACTATGTCTGTTACAATTTCTGAAATTTATTCTTACCGTACTTTTTATATTACACTTCTAATTGAAGATATATTTTAGGTATAGCTGAATTTTAAGCGTGCGAGCCTTCAGTATACATACAACGTCTGTCATTTAAGGGTACGTGTGTGTGGACAACACTCGCTAGTTTGTTGCAAGTAAGTAAAAAATCTATGTACATTATGGAAGTGGGTTATACAAATAATAATAAAGTGTGTACTATATACATTTATTAAAATACATACACAGCTCCAAGATTATATTGTTACAAGTATGAAAATATATCTAAACTAGTTTTACAATTAAAATACATACACACAGCTCCAATATTATATTGTTACAAATATGAAAATATATATATTTAAAACTAGTATTTACAAAATATGTATAAAATAAGACTTAAACACGTCTATGTACTGTGTTGGACAATGGCGTACATTCTACAAGCGAATCATGTAGTATCATACAGTAGGCGGTAGTCTGTGCAGGAAAATTCATTGACGATTCAAATTCTAAACGTACATCAACCGCTGAAGACTTAAGCGTATCGTCTTGTTTGCTACAATCGAATACAAACAGCGGGGCTTTTGATTTGAATAATTCTGGTGACAGTAGTGGGCTGGCGTCTAGACGGTGGTAATACGAACTTTGAAAACTGGCATACATATTGTACAATAATGCAAAACGGTCTTTTCCAATATCCAAGTTTAAATTATCGTAAGGATAATACTTGTCATTTAGAAACAGTCTCCCATTGGTCACGTTAAGTGATCGAATTCATCGGCGTGTGCTGTCAGTACATTCTTTCTTGCTGTCTGAAACGCTAACACAACAAAGCGTGGTTTTTCTAGTTGACTCGAGGTCTTGACAATCCAATTCTGCCTTTTAGTCTGTGGTAAGGCAGGATACTCGTGCAACTCCCAGGCCCTAAAAGGCATAGTTATCGGGTGGTCTTTCTCTATGAGTCGTAACAGTGGTAATCTGTACGCATTAGCTACATGTACATAAGGCATTTTCCAGTAAACTTTATCCAGTTTAAGAACACAATTAGCAGCCGTTTGTCCGCTTGCTAAAACCATAGCGTTTATGTCAGTAGATGTGCGTAGGAGTATAAGTTCTTGTTTCACGTTCAGCACGATGCGTGTATAGTCTTCTGCGAATCCCATTAGCATTTTCAGTGGAATACAAAAGTTGAATTCACCGTCATCGTTCACTTTTAACACGTTCGCGGTCGGTGCCACCCAACCCGCGTTTTCCGTTGCGTCATGTGCGTTGTTGTTGAGTGATAGAAAAGTTTTAATAGTTGACGTAACGCCGACGTTTCTGGTATGGTCCACTACCACTCCGGCCAACTCGTAACGAATCTCTTCAAAGAGAAATGCTATAGCATTGTTCACCAGTTCCACATTCAGCGCAGTATCTGCAGGCACGCTAGGGTTTTTAACCAACTTGCCTTCGATGTAGAGGAAACTTTCTGACGGCAGTGTAAAGACGTCCTGTTGTTGTATTGGCACACGTATTTCATCATTGTTTCCATACCTTGTTGTTGCGTACGGCGCGTGTGAGTGAAATGAAAAGTGCGTGATACTGTCTTCAAAGAACGGTTGCTGCTCCACAGATAATATTCCACTCGCCATGTTACTTGTTTACAACAACAACAAAACCCAATGAAATCAGGAAACGTCGGTTAACCGATGTTAATCATTTCAGTTTCGAATGAGTACTGATGCGTTTCCTAACTAATCTTTCTTCTTCTTTTATTTCTGACTACGGTGGTAGCAGCGGTGGCGGAGAAACAAAGTACAAGCCCATGTCTATAGTCGTTTTAGATGTAAACGCACAGTGATGACTTCTCCACGAAAATCTATTACGTCACCGTCCTGGTCGTGTAAAGATAATGTTATGTTGTCCAAACGACTCACATTCACAGGTAGGTATATGACGTTTGTAGGTGATTCAAGATTCAATTATTTTGAATCCTGGTTCGACTGACGGATAGAATGAGTGCAGCGTGTGCTCGTTTTTACCGTTCTTGTATGATCCTTGCGCTATATTACACCTTATCAGTATACTGTTCACTTTTATAATTTTAACTGTGGCGTCAGACGTGTGAGTTTTATTCGCTTCAAGCAGACGCTTTTCCTTGAAACCCAACGTATCACCGATACCACACGCTGTTTGTTGAAAGTCAATATCCAGTGCACAAGTCGGTTCACATTTCAGTGTATTGTTGTTAGGACGTAGACTAATCTTTGAGTCTCCTAACTGCTTTTTGATGAAGGCTTCTATGTCGCCGATTTCATAAGCACCCGTGGGTAAAGTTATCAAGTCCCACGTTGTCCCGTCCCGTAGTACTGGAAACACATTATTTTTCCCCTCAACCACGTTCGGTATACTGTTGTATGTAGTAAAGTCTAATATACCTACATACCATTCACCGTTTGTTAGTTCGAGAGGCGGGAAAAAGTCACATACAAGAGCGGCAGCATTCGTGCCTGTTAAGGTGACCGACAACGAAGACATCTTGTCGTTTACTGATCACTCACGTGTCAAGAAGTCCAAACATAAATGTCCGCAGATAACTGTGTGTGGCGGCTGTTCACGCTCGTAATTGTAGTGAATGTCAGTGTCGGTTCCAAAATACTGTGTCAGCTCAAGAGGTGGCCGCATATTACCATACGCGTCATAGTAGTAAACTCTGTTGTTTCGCTTCTTGTAGCAAACCCAGTGCGTACCAGGTCCTTCTGCACTGTCCAGATTAACAACCGCGCTCTCGTTCTTCCAAGGTGGTCTGTGCGGTAAAGTGTTACGCATAAAAACTCTTCTGAAATAAGGTATTTTCAAAAATTTTGCGTACACATACAAATCGCTGTCGGACAATGCACGCACTGGTATGCAAATTAGTTTTTTTGTCTGTAAGGACGCAGGTATAGACTTGATGCTATTTTATTGTTACGTTTATGCCTTGAGACTGTTTTGCGTTTGGTGTTGTTACGTTTATGTTTGAAGATCGTTTTGCGTTTGCCCGCGGATTGACGTTTAATTCCTGAACCCTTCTTCTCTTTTCTGCAACCACTACGCGAGCTCCCTCCACCTACTGCTGATTTTGCTTTCATTGCAGCTGCTACGGCTGCGGCATACGCTCTTTCACTAACACCGGAATTCCAACCTTTCACTCGTTCGCACGCTTTGTCGGCAAGAACGCGATCAGCTATACGTCTTCGACTGTTGTCTTTGTACCTTGCGTAGGCGATATCGTGTTCGCGACAGGCTTCGTCCAGCTCGTTGATTCCGCGCTCGCCACGTGCCAATCTCTCTTTGAGTTTTGTTCCGGGTCCACAGAATCGGTAGCCGGGTAGGTGTAATTCTACTGGTAATGCGTCCACCGCTCGATTAATCAAAGTAGGTACTGACGAAACGATAGCGGGCACGGTGTTTTTAAGTTTTTTTCCAATTACACCACGCCCCATTCTTTTCTTACGAAGTACGTGCATTCTTGTAAACAGATCTCCAATCCTTGATTTCCGTTTCCGTATCGAGAACGTCTATTAAACGTCCCACCTCTTCAATATATTCAGACAGGACTGAACGCTGTGTCGCGCTGTCTTGATATTTATAGACAAACTTTATCAGATTGATTATATAAGCGTGAAATACCTGAGTGACTTGTACAATTCAGTCTTTATATGTAGTTTTAATTCATGCATTTGTCGTACAGTGACTGCGTCTGTGTCAGCTACTCCGTCCGCTATATCCGTAATTTTTCTTCCGCCAGCGTAGAAAGCATTGCTTTGCAAACTGATTGTGTTGTCGTATAAAAATTCCAAATTCACAGCGTTTTTGCTGGCGACTGGCGCTTGCACGTGCGTTAGCCGACAGTCATCAACGATTACGTTACCTGCACGATCTTTTCTCAAACTCTTTGCGTCTACGTATCGTTTTGTGGCTGCATCTCTTGGTTTAAGCGGATCGTTTAGCATTATTATTCGATGATCTTTTGCGTCTACGGTAGCGTCGTTCTTGTACTGTAAGCACGCATCGTTTACGTACTGTAAAGAAATAGCATCGTGCAGCTCTTCGGGATTACCCAAGTTGTGTATCTTTTTGTTTTTCACATCAAAGTGACCGTCGTTAGTCACTCCTAAACCGATATCCTCACGCAGACTTCGATGAGTTTCTTTTCGCACTCTTACAGTGCTGTCGTGTCTACCGAACTTGTCTACACTCATATTTATGAAGAACTGGTGGTCATAGAACGGTGCGTCTGCTTTTATATGATAATGCCGGCTTCACGTAATTCTTCCAATATCGAAACGATTTCATTCCTATGTCCAGTGTGTCCACTACTTTGAGAAGCCATTAACATTCTCAATCGATTAACCAACTCGTTAGGATCATCCCAATGTACGTAATCGATTGCAGTGTTCGGCTTCATCTCCATATAGCCACTCCCTGTACGTTTTCGCGCACTCGATGCAAACAATTTAGATATTACTAGTCAGTACTTGACACCACTGTTACTGTTTATTCGCGTATTGTGTTTATATTTTTGTTTGTGTCCGTTGGTTGCTAGTAGTATGGACTTGTATTTCCTCATATCGTCCTTATTGTATTTCTTCGGTAGTTTCATAAACAAAAGTTCGTACAGACCGGGCGTACTCTCGTAAATTTTTCCTTTGACATAAAAGTTGTCGTTATCATCGATTTTCACATTTGAATCACCTATCATCCATTTACCGGCCTCGCATCGAACACCATACATACGATCTATAATCCGTTTACAGTCAGCCGATTCGCACAAACGCATATATTTGTTTGGTAATGAATCGTCACTGAAATGTGAAGCGTTAGGGTTCCATGCGCTATCGTCACTGAAATGAGAAGCGTTATGACTCTGCGCGCCATTTTCGGTTTCAGTTATTACGTGTTGTGTAGGCTCTTCTTGTTTTATCTGCTGCTTCTCCTCCTCCTCCTCCTCCATCATATCACCACTTAACTTTCTTGAAATAGTTTCTAACGGTTCCAGAATCGGTCTGTAATTTTTTCTGAACTTCTCGTCGCTTTCTCTGATGCCGTGTTGTAATGCATGATATTTTTTCCTTACATTACTACAGTGCAACCACTTTTATACTTCGCTGGAAACAATTATGAATCAATCAAAGCCGATTCTATATCTACCTTCATTTATTGACGAGTCTTTGTCTATGACTAGAAATCCATAACGATCCTTCCACGCTTCCGTGCAGACGTCTTTGAAAGCATCATATTTCATATCCATGTTGACGTGATCGTTGTATGCATGCAGTAAATTTAGATCGTCTTGTTTGAACAATATCAACAAGTTAGTGTTGTCACGCACCAATTTTTTAGGTATCTGGCTATATGTCTGACATAGATAGAATGTGTCCACACCGCTATGTCTCCCCATAGCAAAATACTTTCGAATGTTGTTTTGTCTTTCACACGATACGTCACCGAATACGATAACAGAGTCGAGACCAGTGATTTTACTCGGTAGTGGGACTTCTTCGTTCTCGCTGTATGCGTTATAACCTAAATCTTCATCAGCGAGTGATTTCATCACTATTTCTTTTATGAATTTGCTAACTGCTGTAATTTTTTTTATTGTTCGACTAAGCTTTTCGTCATTACTGACATCTTCAGGTCTTAAACAACCTGAAGACCTGACCTGAAGACCTAGGTTGTTTAAGACCTGAAGATGTCAGTAATGACGAAAAGCTTAGTCGAACAATAAAAAATTATAGCAGTTAGCAAATTCATAAAAGAAATAATAAGGATGGCTGCTAATTTAAACAATACGAAAGATTTCATCACTGTTTCTAGCATTCTGTATTTTGGCTGAAATAATGATTTTGAAAACATGTATACATTGCGGAAACGTAGACCGTTGGCATCAAACAGTAGGTTGAATAGCACATTAGATTTTCCACAGGAACTTGGGCCCGTAACGATACAGGGAATACTGTTTGGTAATAGCGGACCATGTTTACGTTCAGCACTGCCTTCGTCACCAGCCAAAAAGTCCATATCCTTTATTGGTAATTTGTTTGCTTGCTGTACAATCTTCATCTTTGTGAATACCGAAAGCATACTGTTTTCAGCACGTGCTGTCACCTTTTTATATTAGATCTTTCTTATGTATCCATGTATCGTGTTTACCATCGAAACCGAGCCAACGAACACGCACTCTGTCACCTTTGCGTTGTAACACCTTTTCCACTAGGTATACGTCGCCGACTTTGGACTTACTAATCTCGTGCTCGTAAAAACCACCTTTCAACACTTTGTTCAGATGATCTTTTAGCAGATAAGTGACGGGGATGGTAGTGGATTGTACTTTATCCACAGTGAATATTTCGTTAGTCCAATTTGGTGTATAACCTTTAGCGAACGTCATTTTGTGCTTACTTATAAGAACACGGTCACCGACTTTAAATTTGGGTGGTTTCGTTGGACTGATTTTAGGCGCTGTGTTCTTCCTTATTCGTTCCAACACTATATGTTCGTTGGCGTCATTCACTTCACTCGGTTTCATACCAATGGTTCTGTGTGTTGTATTGTTGTACGATTTCAGTAATGTAGGTAGTAGATCCAACCAGCGGTAGTGTCCTTGTTCACTGAAAGCTCGATACATGTGTGTCTTCAGTGTGCGATTAAAACGTTCCACTATGGAAGCTTTTTTCTCACTGTAGGTTGAGTAATGTTTCACATTATACTTTTTTAGTAACGCTTGTACTGTGCTGTTGTAATACTCCTTCCCGTTGTCTGTCTGTAAATATTTCATTCGATTAGCAGTTAGTATAGGCTCTAGTGCATGCTTTACTTCTTTTCCTATCTTTGTTTTCAATGGTACAGCGTACGCGTACTTGCTAAACGCATTGATCACTGTCATCATGTACTTGTACCCTTTGTTCACTCGAGCGTATGGTATCATCTCCACAAGATCCGCCTTGTACAAGTCGTGTAGACCCTTCAATTCAACCGCACGCCTAACGAAATTCCTTCGCGCTGCTCTGTGTAGCTCTAGAGCTATAGTCTTGCGTGCGTTGTTCATGGTTTAAGATACAATAACATAATACCAGCGTTAAAAATACTATATATATGTATAACAGTTTCTTTGGTTTTCAGTATTCACTCTCTCGTCTGAATATCATCATGTCCGACCTTCAGCAGAATCCGGAGCAACAACAACAACAACAACATCAGCAGGAACAGGAATAGGCTCAACAAGGTAAAAATTTAAATACCAATTGGTACAGTTAAGAAATTATCTCTCTCTATATTTATGTAGCAAACCAAACTTGTTTGATATGAATTAACATATGATCCAACTCTGTCTAACATGTAGAAGATAGTCTCTTGACGTTGTTTAGAAATTGATATGGCGGAGAAAATTTTTTATGTTTCGGCATAGGTTTGTCACCTTCTCCCCAATGAATTGTCTCTTGACATCGTTTAGAAATTGACATGACAGAGAAAATTTTTCATGTTCCACCATAGGTATGTCACCTTCTTTCCAATGACCTAATTCAATTCCGCAACAAAAGCATGTAACTCTATCGTCTATGAATGACATACTATGTCCACAAACATCATAATTTAGCGGATAGTAGTAAAACCCGGCAAACGCTAACTCGTCGGGGCTGACAAACGTCACTTCCCAATGCTTGAACGATTTTCTTCTTTCACTTTCAATGCTAAAATCGGGAGTAGCTGCCATCTTCACAGTTTGCAATAAACTAACGTATTACTAACGTGTAGTATCTATTTATTTACCACAAACATGAATTTGTGTGTGTGTTACTCATCATTCCTATTAGCTAATACACATGTTTCTATTGTTTCAGTTATGACACGATTTTATATCGTACGAAACACCAGTATTAGAGGATCCCTCACAACATTTAATTACCTACCCGTGTACACAGACACGGGAGACCAAGATATATTATCGATAATGACTGAGGTGCGACCTTTATTGTGCAAGGATATTCGGGCAGAACAAGCACGTTTACGTAGTATCAAATGGCATATTGCGTGCAGGATACGTTTCACTAAAACTGTGTTAGATGGTGACAGCGGCGAAGAAAAAGAGGTAACCAAAGACGCCGTCTTCCACGGACGTTGTCGTACGTTGCTCACGGACGACAACGACTAGTTGAACTGTCTACTAGACGAATCATAAGACAAAATCATGACTAGCATATCCAATTTTACCCGTGACGAGAGCGGATGGTCGGTGGACGCTGTACTGAAGCTGGAACTGGTTGTTGGACGGTACCGGCCGCTAGCAGCGTCCTCCTACATTCCTACCCCGCGAAAACTCTCACTCACCAAGGCAGTAGTCAACATCAAGAACCCCCAAGATGAAATGTGTTTTCTATGGTCTGTTCTAGCCCACATACACTCTCAGAAAGACCATAAAGATCGTGTTTCAAAATACCTCTCATTCATAAACAAAATAAATATGTCCGGTATCGAGTACCCTGTTTCTATAAACTCAATTTCTAAATTTGAAACACAGAATCCCAACATTTCTATAAACGTTTTCGGCTATGATATAGAAGACAATATCAGAAACGAATCAAAAAATGAGGTTTATCCATTAAGAATTACCCCAAATAAGGACAGATTACATCATGTTAATCTTTTACTTCTGACCGATACAAATAGCCGAAAACACTACTGTCTTGTCAGTAGCATTAATAAATTGTTATTTTCCCTAACGAAACACAAAGAAAAATCATTTTACTGCGACTACTGCCTGCATCGTTTCTCCACAGAACATGGTCTGTCCGAACATCTCCCCTACTGTACACCTTATGGTGAACAGAAAACCAAAATGCCCACAGAGGAGGAGAAGTTTATGTCATTTAAAAATTACGCACACTGTCTCAAAGTACCATTTACCGTCTACGCCGACTTCGAGTCCCTTATCACACCCCCTTCAATCGTGTTCACCAGGTAACGACATCCCAACGACAGTGAAAGATTTAGGTGACTTCTACTCAGTTGATAGCAGTGCTGTCCGCCAGAAAATACCTTCTCCTCCTGTATCGTCCACATCATACGAAGCGATGCATATTCCGTCAGGTTTCTCCTATACTACCGTTGATCACGCTCACAGTCTCTGGAGAGAGGTTAAAGTATATCGTGGTGAAAACGTTGTAGACAATTTCTTCTCGTGGTTGATGAAAGACGTCGAGGATATGATGAAGGTAATACGTCATAACGTAAAATTAATTATGTCCGATGATGACAATGTTGCGTTCACTAACTCCACCGTTTGCCATTTGTGTGAGCGCCCTTTGACAGACGCTGACAAGGTACGCAATCATTGTCATCTTACGGGGAAATTCTTGGGAGCACCCCACAATAGCTGCAATCTGAGCTACAAGATGCCGCGTCATATCCCCGTCTTCTTTCACAACCTTCGTGGCTACGACTGTCACCATTTAATGCAGGGTTTGGGAAAATATAAGGACCAACACGTATCCTGCATTACAACATCTAGTGAGCGTTACGTGTCGTTCTCCCTGGGTCCCTTGCGTTTCGTAGACTCTTTTCAATTTCTTAATCGCTCTCTGGACACACTCGTTAGCAATCTGTTCACGTCCGGGAGCCAATTTCCTTTGCTTAGAGAGGAAATGCTTAGACGGGGTTTCGACGAACAGACCAATCTGCTCGTACGCAAGGGGGTATACCCTTACGAGTACGTTGACAGTATTGATCGGTTCAACGAAACAAGTCTACCCGCTCGTGAACACTTTGATAACCGGTTGATGGAATTGCCTATTTCGGACGCAGATTACGAGCACGCACAAAACGTGTGGAGTGCATTCAATCTGCGTACGTTTGGAGATTACCATGATCTGTATTTGTTAACAGACGTAATGCTGCTGGCTGATGTCTTTGAAAGTTTTCGGGACATGGCCTTACGCGATTACTGTTTGGACCCGTGTCATTTTTACTCACTTCCTGGTCTCGCTTGGAACGCGATGCTAAAAATGACAGGGGTCGAATTGGATCTGTTGATAGATATAAATCAACATCTGTTTGTTGAGTCTGGGGTCCGCGGAGGCGTTGCTATGATATCCAACCGTCATGCCATCGCTAACAACCCTCTGATCCCAGATCAGTACGATGTTTCGAAATCGACCTCCATTCTGTATACGGACTGTAACAATCTATACGGTGCTGCCATGTCGCAACCACTTCCTTACGCAGACTTCCGATGGCTCAATCGTAACGAAATCGAGTCTTTGGACGTACGTAATGTGAGTGATGATTTCGACATCGGGTACATCCTCGAGGTCGACATACACTATCCTGATACACTACACGACCTGCATTCCGACTACCCGCTTGCACCTGTGCGCCAGCGCGTAACACCCGATATCCTTTCTCCCTTTTCCAAACGTTTACATGAGAGTATATACAGATCATCGTATAACGAATCAGGGTCAACAATGTCATCCGTAGAGAAGTTGTTAACGACTTTGGAGGACAAAAAAAATTACGTTCTCCATTATCGAAATTTGAAGTTGTATTTAAGTCTTGGTTTAGAGCTGAAAGCGACTCATAGGGTGTTGTGTTTTAAGCAAAGCGCTTGGTTGAAACCGTTTATCGATTTCAACATCCGCAAGAGGCAAGCAGCCGTCAACAGCTTTGAAAAAGACCTTTTCAAACTGATGAACAACGCCGTATACGGCAAGTCGCTGGAGAACGTACGGAAACATATAGACTTTGAACTAGTCTTAGATGAACGACGGCTTCAAAAACTAGTTTCCACACCTAGGCTGTAACGTATGATTCGTTATACGAACGATCTGGTGGGGCTCTCACTCCGTAAAAAATCCATCGTTTTTTCCCGTCCCGTGTATGTCGGCTTCACGGTGCTTGACGTTAGCAAAACGATAATGTATGACTTTCATTATCGTTATGCTGTCGGCAAGTACGGCCGTAACGTTAGATTGCTAATGACAGATACAGACAGTCTGATGTATAGTATTCAAACATCTGACTTGTATGCAGACATGAAGGAGGACCTACACGTTTTTGACACATCGGATTACCCTACGTCTCATCCTTGTTAGCCTTAAAAACAAAAAGGTTGTCGGACTGTTCAAGGATGAAACGTGTGGTCGTCCTGTTAGAGAATTCGTGGGTCTCCGAGCGAAATGTTATTCGTTCCTTGTGGCCCACGAAGATCCTAGCAAAGAGTGTCAAAAACGTGTATGTAAAGGTGTACCTCGAGTTGCGATTAAGAGGAGTCTACGACACGGTATGTATCGCAAGTGTCTCACTGATCATTGTCAGTTTTCTACCAGTGCGCTTTGTTTACGTAGCGATCATCATACGCTGTACAGCTGTACACGATGCGTGTAAATAAGCAAGCGTTATCACCGTATGATGATAAGCGCTATATAATAGACAATGGTCGTGATACACTTGCGTACGGTCATTATCGAATACGTCGCATCAATATGGAGAACGATGACGACGACGACACCTCCCCACCTGCTAAAAAAATTTGTCTCCATGTATAGTACCCCCCAACACTTGTTTCTTTCGTCAGTTGATGTCTCTCGACGCTTCAGTCCAGACGTCTGTAAACGTAAGTTTGCATATTAATATCGCAACGATATTTGTGTGTTTAAACATAATATATATATATATAGAGTTTGTAATGTGTGGTTTCTTTGTCTTACAGTATTATGGATAACACTGCAGTTATAATTGACTTCCAGTAATTTTTCGACGACAACGGAAAATATATTGTGAAGGAATTGTCAATCATGGACGTTCTGAGATTTGCTGGTAGACATTGGATTTTCACTCCGCCTGCTACATCCGTTACGAATCCAAAATACGCTAGGACAAACCACTGGTTAACGTCAAATTATCACAGACTTAGATGGAGCGAAGGAGAGACACCGTACGACAATCTTGTTTCATTGTTAACATCACATACGCGTATATATAAATATGTGTTTGTGAAGGGTTTTGAGAAAAAACGTTTTTTACAATCAAAGATAATACACAATAATATCATCAATCTCGATGACTTTGGTTGTCCTAAAAACATACCGTATCTATTTCACGGAACAGAATGTCTTAGACATTTCAATTCTTCTGACCGATGTGCAAACTATAAAGTGCATGCTATTCGGGAATGGATGATTCATGATTTTTGCTTTAAACAAACATTTTTAATGTGAGCGCGACAAAATTTAGAAAGTAGGTCACAGCGAATGATGACATTTATATCTCTAATTCTGTTGTGGACATGTACATACATGCATAGCTGTAAGCGGTGACTATTTCCTTATGAATGTGGAATGTGGACATTCCTAATGAAATTCTTATATTTTTAGTGTCTCCAATTTCGTCTGCGGGACATGTTCATACATGCAAAGCCGTAAATGAAAGTGGGACACAGACTTTTCTGATGACGACGTTACCACCACCACTATCACATTGTACTGTCCTTTTGTGTCGAATATTCTGTCATTGTTTGGTTCTCTCTCGATTGATACAGACGTGTTCACTAGCGTCTTTCTCTCTCTTCTAATAATGTCGTTTCTTGTAAACTTTAATGCTGTAAGTGCTATCGAGTACAAGCGATGTTCAGAATTGACAGTGAATAAAAAATATCCCATCATGGTCTTAACAAATGTGGACACAAAATATGGGAACTCTGTGCTTGCTACGTTGGAGGATGGCGACCACCAGTATCGTGTCTATCTTCCCAAGAGGTATGCAGGTGTCTTCACGAATGAGGAGCTCAGACATATCAAACCCAAAGAACTACATTTAGTGTATCGAGGGATGAGGAATCAAACAACGCAGGTGGAGATTGTGTCCTAACGTCGTAAGTAGCAATCGTGTTAACAAACAATTTATTGTGTGTGTGTGTGTGTGTGTATGTGTGTGTGTGTGTGTGTGTGTGTGTGTGTGTGTGTGTGTGTAGTTTCAACTCCCTGTACTTAACACTTTAATAATTGAATCTGTATGTACGTGATAAATGTATCATTGATTCTAATTAGTATTTTTACAAAGTTTCGTTGAATAATATTTGGTTCGATTAGAAATTATTTGAAAGTACATTAACTTTATGTGATAAATGTAGCATTGAATCTAAGTAGTATTTACAAAGTTTCGTTGAATAATATTTGGTTCGATTAGAAGTTATTTGAAAGTACATTAACTTTATGAAAATGACACGTACTTGAAAAAGTTTACTTACTTAAGGCATTTGATTCTTTCTTTCCACTGACTGTGCGTGTGCGTGTGATAATTGATATTTATCGTATCAGTGATTCTAATATCGACTGTATTGTTATGTTACAGATAAACTTCCATGTGGACTGTATCTTCAGACGTGAAATTATTATTATTTAAAAATCTTACATTGTCAAAAATTATTATTATTATTAATATTGTATTTATTTTATATAACAATGTTTGTTTGTGATATATATATTTAATCAATGTAAAATGTATTTTTGAATAATTGTATTACAACGGTTTGTAAACTATATTTTAAGTTTGTGTACAGTGGTGTAAATATATATTTAATCATTTAAACAAATTATGGTTTATTTTAATTTATTTCGTTATAAACCTCTGAACATATAAGCAATTATTTTGAAAAGTACATTAACTTATGTGAAATGCTACATGGAAGAGAGACGCTGTCAACGATTAGAATGTGGGAATTTCTGCTGACGTCTACAGCAATACATTAAACTAGTACGATTATATTATTATTACTTGATGTACAAACAATTTACATAGCACACACACACAAACAATAGACTAACATTTATTGTGAAGCCGTCAACGTATGGATTTCTACTTGTCATCTGTAACAGCACACGCACAGGTAATTACATTATACAATAGGAATTTCTTCCGACATCTGCAGTTCTAGAGAGACGTTGTATATATGACTACTTTTACAACTGCTATGCAGAGAGACAATTATCTATGTAGATTGAAATCTATGTACGAATCAATGTGTAGACTGCTGAAAATGTAAATTCTTGGATTAATGTCTTGTCGGTTCGATTATTTCCTTAATTTGGTTAATTACGAAAATATTTTCAATATCGCTAACTTCTTAAAAGCTTTCCACCACCACGGTCAATGACTCTGTGTGTGTGTGTGTGTGTGTGTGTGTGTGTGCGCGCAGTTATTCTTACACAATTAGATCTCGGTACAAATTGGTTGAAATGACGAACGAGAGAGCGAGAGAGAGAGAGAGAGGCAGAGAGACAATTTAATAATGCGTCTGCTCATATAGTTTGAATTTCCCACCACAGAAAAATGTTGGCAGATCTGTTCTATACACAATAATGCAAGATTGGTAACCCTGATCATATATTTTAATATACACTATATAACACATATCAAGTTTGAACCCATGCATAGGTTGGTAAACCTGATCATATAGATTTAATATACATTATAACACACAACAAATTTGAACTCATGCAAACGTTGGTAACCCTGATCATATATTTTAATATACACTATAATGCATCAAGTTGGAACCCCCCACAATAATGCAAGATTGGTAACCCTGATCATATATTTTAATATACACTATAATACACATATCAAGTTTGAACCCATGCATAGGTTAGTAAACCTGATCATATAGATTGAATATAAATTATAACACACAACAAATTTGAACTCATGCGAAGGTTGGTAACCCTGATCATATATTTTTAATATACACTATAATACATCAAGTTGGAACCCCCACCCACCACCCACCCCTGATATGCAAATCAGCTTTATTAAAAAAATAAAAAATTATATTCGCGGAAATTCGCGGATGCGGGTGGTCCATTGAACCTCACCCCACCCCCACCACCCCTTGATATGTAAATCAATTTAATTAAACAAATAAAAAATTAATTGAAAAAATTAAAAATTTTATTCGCGGATGCTGTGCTCCTTTGGGATGCTGCGGCCTTTGGTGGTGGGGAGAGCGTGGGAAAACATCTTGGACCGCGGGAACGGCGGCATCTCTTTGATCTAGAGCGTGGGAAAGGCGGCATTCCTTTGTGGCTCAGGAACCCCATTTTCCCTCTACTACGTAGGTTTCATGTAAAATATGAAATAACGCATTTTTATGTTATTTAGGCCCCAAAATAAATTTTTGCGAATTTTTTGCAAAAAACTGTTTTTTTCGGATTATTCGCTTCCGCACCTATTTTTGGCCTGTAGTTTACGTACAGTAAACTACAGGCCAAAAATAGGTGCAGGTCTACAGGTCTGGTTTCGTGGCTTTTCCAGACAAGGGTGTCAATAGGAACTATTGCCCTACAAAATTTAAGTACTAATTTAGTAAGAAACTAAACTGTAAAAATCAGATCAGTTTCAGTTCTTAACATCATCTTATATTACATAAGTATTTGAACTTCAAAGTAGTATTATATAAAACTAATATAGCTTTTTATTGTTTTTTACATGTATCTCTACACAGATTCATACACAGTAGTTCAACTAATTTTAAATGTAAGTATTCTGTAAGATATGTCTCTGTGCAATTAAAAAATGTAAACGTGTATTTGTCATATTTATAAATCTGGTTTATTAACTCGTTTTAAATGTTGATTTAGTATAATTTTCCTTTAGGTAAGACAGTTTAGGGTTTATTAGTTTATATTTCACATATAATCTGTTAAAAAATATATGAAAATTTTATGATAAACACAATCCTATCTGTTTCTTGTTTATTTACTTGAAACCCTTACTAAGCGATTGTTGCTTAACTACTTAATAAATAATCCAATCTAAATAAATTGGCAATTTTTATTTTTCAGATAGTATTATGACTCTACCGCAAAGACAAATCCTAATTATACGACTAATTTTAAAAAATACCCCGTTTTATTTGTTCAATCGTACACATTGCTACATAGTTGTCTACCATATAGCAAAATATTGTTACGACGGTCTACTTGATCGTCGTAGGTACAGTGGAAAACAAAATAAGTACAGGACACCAATTAAGTCACTAATCGCCAGCTTTAATTTTCACAGTTAACAGTTCATAATTAACAACACAGTATTTTATAACAAATCAAATAAAAATTGTTCACACGCAAATCTTATGTCAACTAATATTAAACACAATTGTTATTACAATTATACCGACCGATTATAAAACGCAACACTTCACTAATAACCACTTGAACGTACACATTAATAACTCGAACCGCACTGTAAATATATCGCCACTAATACTGAAAACTAAGGCCGCTGCCGCCACGTATTTATTCCTGCGCTCACAGACCAGAACGTTCCTAATTGCGTCTTAGCGCCCGTGTGAACTACGTAATTAACTGCGGCCTTGACACAGTCCGCGCGGCTGGCGGCTTCGAGGAAACTCTCGCGGATGCGTTGACAGCACGTATGCCACATACATTAGAGCGAGATTTTTCTAGCACATTCGACAAACACGTAGATAGTTCTGTGATGTCGTAACACCACCCCCTCCTTAAGACTGTTCGTCCTGAACTGGCAAACCGTCTCTGAATAAATACTCGAGCAGGCGATCTAGGTGGACGTCCTTGCAAAAGATAATTCTCCGATTCTTCGAATTCAGTCTCGTGTGATCCGAACATCACGTTCCCAAGAATGCGAGTCTTCCGCTCAACCACTAGTTTTGCTGGAATCACACCCGTTGCGTCATGTACTGATGACCTAAACACCACTGGCTGATCCAAATTTGTTTGGTTTTCGTCAACAACCTCTTGCGTAACCTCATCTTCAGCCACTTTGCCCTCGGGCGCTTCTATCAGCTCAGGAACAAGCAAGAGACTTTTCTCGATGCCCATAGTTGGCTTTCCAATCACTTCTTTTGTTGTTAATGGAATAAATCCGCTTATAGTCCAAGCCACGTATTTTATAATCAACTAAACGCTATGTAACTCACCGTCTGTGGCTTAAGTAAATGTCTTTATACAATTGACATGTTTCGGGACACTTGTCCCATCCTCAGAATATTTAAAAAAGTCTCTTCATACCATCATACGATGGCACAGTCGTCAATATATTAAAAATATTAAAATCCACATAACACAAAACACAATTACACTACACAAAGTACGCACACAACAATTTTCGGTGTACACCACACGGTAACCGACAGCGCACTGGTTCATATTTGACTCGTGTCGCGACAATATCGCAACGCTGTATCATACAGGACATTAGATTTAAAGTTCAGCTGATCATTTAAAACATGTGGCCTGGTAACAGGATTATTATACGCTCTATATATCTCAAACTCCTCAAGGGCGTTCATGTAACGTCCTTTATTACAAAAGTGAAGGGGTATCAAGTTGGTATGAAAATTAGTATAGTTGTGATTTTCATCAATAAGATGTTTAGCGAATTTAGATTTTACATTTTCTGTATTATGAAAATAAGTGGGTGGCTTATGTTCAACAAACCTCTTGAGAAAACCACGGCCCGTTTGGCCCACATAAAAAGCATCACAACTATTACATATTAATTTATAGATCCCTGTTTTCTTTTCAAGGACGGTTGGTTCCTGAGTACGAAGGCTATTTAAAATGTTATTTGTAGTCTTATATGTGACAACAACGTTTGACTTGTTTAAAACAGAAGACAGAATTCTAGGTAGAAAGCTCATGTATGGTATAGAAATGTATTTATACACACTGTCCCCAGATGCCCTTAGCGTGTTTGCGTTTTTTCGTCTCATATGTTTTTTAAGGATATTATTTACTACCACTTTTTTGTAGCCATTGGTGACCGCAATATGTTTAATTGTATTTAGTTCGTCTTGATAATCCTTGTCACTGAGGGGCAATGATAAGAGGCGGTTAACCATGCTGTGGAAAGCAGCCATTTTCTGCGATACCGGATGATAGGATGTGGCGTGTATTATAGTGTCAGTTGTAGTGGATCACTTCTTTTGTCGTTACACTTTATTTCCTCTGCTAGTTCTTCCTCCATTTCCGCTTGCAATAGGGAGGGTTCCTCTTGACGAGACCTGTTGACTTTTTCTTCGACTAATGCCACTCGCTTAATCGAATGGTTGGTAGACCCTGTCATTTTAGCCATGCAAAGCTTTATCTTCTCTTGGACAACCTTCAGGACATTCTCTCTTAAGTCAACAACGAACCCGTAGGCACTCATAATGTCCGTGCCAAGAATCACTTCATCGACAATGTCTGCAACGAGCATTTGGTGGTCAAACTCGAGAAGACCCAGGCGTAGACGTACGTCTACCTTTCCTAGCACTTTGACGGGGCTTCCAGTCATAGTCTGTATTGTACAAGATCTAATTAGAGGCTGGCGGTTGCTGACTAAGTCAGGGCGCACAATGGACACTGTTGCGCCCGTGTCAACTGTAAATGATGTTGGTTTACCTTCCGCAAATCCATTAACAATCAAGTTTCCACTGGTCTTATGTAGCGTGAAAACTGTGTGCTGTTCTGGGGCTTTACTTCTCCAATTGGTGCGATCACTCTCTTCTCTCGGTATCTTCTTCTCCCAACAGTCTACCTGTAGATGACCACGTTTTCCACAGTTGTAACATTTCGGTCTTCTGTCTTTTTCAAATCGTTGCGATTCTCTTGAACTTTTGAATTGTTTGTCTGATAACACTGTTTTTCTGCACCCATCGTAACGGCAATGTGATACAGGGATCTTCTGACTGCAATGTGATGGCACAAACCCATTAATGTAGTGGGACGCTGACTTGGCAGCTTCAAACTCTAGGGCGTGAACAAGAGCTTCTGAGCTATTTCGGTGCCTTACCATTCGTAACACTTGCTGAAGTTCACAATCTCCTATGCCATCAGTAAATGTCTGCACCGCAAACCTTATTCGAAAATCTTCTCTGCTTCTTCTCTTTCTTGTCTTCGTTCTTCTTTTTGCCGTCTTTCTGCTTCTTCCACCTCCTGTCGGCGTCTT
This sequence comes from Magicicada septendecula, assembly GCA_034769895.1. Lineage (NCBI taxonomy): Eukaryota > Metazoa > Arthropoda > Insecta > Hemiptera > Cicadidae > Magicicada > Magicicada septendecula. Next base: position 353,234,076 of record CM068376.1, on the reverse strand, counting down.
TTCTCTGCTTCTTCTTTCTGTTGTAGTTCTGCCGCGGGTCCTTTTAATGCGAGAACGAGTGAGACTGCCTTGTTTTTCTCTGTCCAATTATTTGCACATGCAGCAGCTTCAAATTGGCGGAGGTACGTTGCCCAGTGACTGCTTCCGTCAAAGGTTGGAGCTTTGACATGAATTGTCCTTACTGCAGGCAAAGTGACTTTCTCTATTAACTTATTTTCTGCGTCTTCTTCTGTCTTTATCATTGGTACAGTCTGTTCACAAAGTTGTTTTGGTTGTTTCTTCAGGAACTGCTCTCTTATGTTTGCCATCGAGATTTCTACTGGAGATATTTTATTTGACATGGTTTCTTCTATGACAGATATTTTTGTTGGAGACATCGATTCTTCACCACTCGAAACAGATTTTTCTACTTCAGCTATTTTTAATGTCATTGATTCTTGTACTTCCGATATTTTAGTAACTTGTTTATTAAGCTCACCTCGTAGGAGACTCAATTCTGCGGTACTATGTTCTTGAATCTGTTTCTGCTCCTGTATTAATGCTTTGATGTCTTCTGTTTCACGCTTCCGTTCCTCTGTCTCTTCTCTTTCCTTCCTGCGTTTTTCATCCTGTCGTTTTTCTGCTTCTTCCGCTTCCTGTCTGCGTTCCTCATCCTGTCGTTTTTCTGCTTCTTCTCTTTCTTGTTTTCGTTCTTCTTTTTGCCGTCTTTCTGCTTCTTCCGCCTCCTGTCGGCGTCTTTTCTCTGCTTCTTCTGCGTCCTGTCGTCGTCGTTCCTCTGTCTGCAACAGCAGCGCCTGGAAATTCTCCATCATCTGACTGGCATCCATTGTTTCCGATTAATCACGAATTACATTCGTCTTGTACAAAATGTCCACTGTTTCCACTGTTAACCATTCTATCCCAGTTTTGACATCACTGTTATAACGGTCTACTTGATCGTCGTAGGTACAGTGGAAAACAAAATAAGTACAAGACACCAATTAAATCACTATTAAATCACTAATCACCAGCTTTAATTTTCACAGTTAACAGTTCGTAATTAACAACACAATCTCTTGTAACAAATCAAATAAAAATTGTTCACAAGCAAATCTTATGTCAACTAATATTAAACACAATTGTTATTACAATTATACCGACCGATTATAAAACGCAACAATTCACTAATAACCACTTGAACGTACACAGTAATAACTCGATCCGCACTGTAAATATAACGCCACTAATACTGAAAACTAGGGCCGCTGCCGCTATACCTGCGCTCACAGACCAGAACGTTCCTAATTGCGTCTTAGCACTCGTGTGAATACGTAATTAACTGCGGCCTTGACACAGTCCGCGCGGCTGGCGGCTTCGAGAAAACTTTCGCGGGTGCGTTGACAGTCACGTATACCACACACATTAGGGCGAGATTCTTCTGGCACATTCGACAAACACGTGACTGTTCTGTAATATCGTAACAATATTTTAATTACTATTCACTAAACTGTTCAAGAAATGCATTAATTTTATTAACTCTAACACCCCCATAATTTTGGATTATGGTCTATTCACATAACTGTATTCAGATGGGTCATCATTTGAGTTTTAATAATCTTTCTGATAACTACTTATGTCAATCAACTGTCATACACTCACTCTGTACATATTCTGAAAGCTGTCAGTGGATTAAAGGTGAAGAACTAAATAGGCTAATACTATCACCATGATACAAGAGAATAACTACAATTTCCTATCAAAGTTATGTATAGACGTAATGTAACCTACAAACCAACTCTTTTGCAATCAAGTCTATTACAATTTTCAAGTCTATTAAAAGAATATACATGTTGCAGTATTTTTAAATGTCAGCATTCAATACTAGTAAATGATTTTGCCTCACAGACATAAACAAGAAAAACAAATATTACATAGTATGTGTTACCCATTACTGTCCTGGTAACTTATTGTCTATACCAAACGCATCTTGAGTAATGTATATATGTTTTTGTTTATTGTGTATATTTGTGTATTGTGTATTTTGTTTATGTGTGTGAGTAGTTTTGTTTCGCTTGTATAGAATTATGATGTCGTCAATGTATCTGTGCCAATATAGTATTTTATGTGAGTCTATGTCATTGTATGTGAGGATTCTTGTTTTTTCTAAGTTTTGTAGGAAGACTTCTGCTAATATGTTGGATATGGGTGAGCTCATGGGTAGTCCGTCATTCTGTGTGTAAAATTTACTGTTATATGTGAAGTAGTTTTGTTTTGTGATTATGTTGAGACTCTTTAACATCTCTGTTATCTGTGATTAGTTCTTCTGGTGTGTTGTTCTGTTTGAGTTTGTTTTGTAGGATGGTGATTGTTTCAGAGATAGAGATGTTTGTGTATAGGTTTCTAATGTTGAAAGAAGCTAGTGTGGCATTATGGGGGATGTGTATGTCTTTTATTTTGTTACAAGGTCTGTGTTGTTTTTAAACTTCCTAGACCTCTCCATCACAAAATTTGAACATAGACACAAATTCAGTATACCGTATACAGAAAACCCACTACAACTGACACATTAATACAAACTCCTCCAATCACCCAATACAACACAAACTAGCTGCCTTCAGAACTATGATACATAGACTTAACAACATCCCACTAGATGAAAAAGACTACAAAGACGAACTAAACACAATAAAATATCTAGCAGAATCCAACGGATACAACAGAACAATAGTCAATAAACTCCTACACAAAACACAAACAACAGACAAAGACAGAAAACAACAAATTCATAACACTAACATACATCAATAATCACACTGAAAAAATAGCCCACAAATTCAAAAAAGCAGGATACAGAATCGCATACAAAATGTACAAACAAAACAGAACACACACACAAAGCACAAAACAAATTCGATCTACCTGATATTTACAAACTAAATTACTCAGATTGCAACAAATTCTACATAGGCCAGACAGGACGTAGCTTCAAACAAAGATACATTGAACACACAAAGGCACTACATTCCACTACCAAATCCACCTTTGTAAACCACCTCATTGAAGCAATCCACACATACAAAAACATTGATAATAACATGGATATTCTACACATACACACAAAAGGCCAGAAACTAGACGCTCTTGAACAATTGGAAATATACAAACACACAAAAACACATAAAAACGACATCCTAAACGAACAGACACAAATCAAATCACACGCATTATTTGAACATATCACATCCCGCACACACAACATCGATCCTTCAAAAGTCGACACTGTCACCAAGAACAAGACAGACAGCACTCCCAGTGGTAGCCTTTGACAAAGATTATAATAAGCGAAAACTGGTTCAGGCCATAAGGTAAAACTTTTACGTTTTTACCCATAAAAAAGTTTGTGTTCTGAGTCAGTTGTGATTTAATTATATTTAGTTAATCAACGGACACATCATGGACAACTAAATCCAAGAATAAAAATTGTTTAATTTGCTTATTAACAATGAATAAAACAATTTGTACAATAAATTTATTTAATGTACAATGGCAAACCACCACAGTGGAAAAACCACCCGTCCTGTTAAGAAAAGTACACTTAACAGCACAAAACATCATGCTACTCTTATAATACACAGCTTTGAATTATTCTCATATTTCATTTTAAAAACAACATAAATTGAAATTATCAAATGTACCAATACACTTTTTAACTAAGAACTAAGCAAGATTTTTTTTTTAACTAAGAAATTTGTTAATCCTCTAGAAAACTATGAAATTTTAAAAGTAGTGAGTAATACAGTTGAAAGAAGACTTAGAGAGGAGTTAGAAATATTGAAAGGAAGAGAGAATGGGTTAGATAATTTAATGATTACTAAAACTAAATTTGAAAATGAAGAAATGTTTTTAAATATAATTAAGAAGTAAAATTTAGTGGGCATATAAAGAACATTAAGGAAGAAAGTAAATAGCAAACATGGAATAAGGGTGAGTGCCCGGTGAGATTGACAACATTGAGGTTTTAAAAAGTTAAGTTTTGAAAAGGGTGTACACACAAAACGAGCACACACACACACACACACACACACACACACACACACACACACTGAATGTACTAGAAAGAAGCGTAAAAGTACCGGCATGGGTGACTGAGTTCGCTAGTTACTAATAACCAGAAAGGGCGTTTAACTTAAAGCTCATTTATGAAAATGTGTATGCACTGTAGGGTAAGTGGGGGTATAAAGAAATTGTCTAGTTACATTATTGTTATTTCCAATCTGATGATGAGCTGAGAAGCTTGAAAGTGCTAATCGGAATAATTTTTACTTCCATGTTTCATAAGGAAATGGAAGTATAGCGATGGCGAAAAAATCGTGTTAGAGATAAGGGCTGATTCTGATTGTACTACCCTCAAAACATGAAGAAAAGTTATTTTTTGAAAAGTGTGTGTGTGTGTGTGTGTGTGTGTCTGTGTGTGTAATTGTTTCTATGGTAAACGATTACAGCCGCAAATTCAAACAGAATCATAATTTTTTGCATACATCTCTGAATTGTAGAGGACATAAGGCCTATTGATTTTGGTGAAGATCGGTTAAAAGAAAGGGGTAGTTTACCTGCAACATTTTATGTTTTAACAAGGGTAAAGTACTTAATTCTGATAAATAAAGTATCCTGATAAGAAGATCATAATAATCGACTGTAGAAACGTAGATGAAATGTCTATAAATGAAGAGGCTAGTTGAATGGGGTGGACGTAATTTTCTATAAATGAAAATTATAGTTGAAAGGGGAGGGGATAATTTTTTATATGTGTACTACGTTATTGGCCACAAAGAAGTAGTTTGTTGTTAAAATTCCTTCCCGGACTGTTTGGCCGTAGTCCAATATTTTCTCCAAAACCAGACATTTCAGCAGTGCCATCAACTGCCATCATCATTGAAAATCGAGTGTGATAACGTGAGGTGGTACACATTAGTGACCACAGTACTGTG